>SJXQ01002219.1:259198-328485 GCA_006408695.1 Aepyceros melampus | reverse complement strand
TACATCATGAGAAATGCTGGACTGGAAGAAACACAAGCTGGAATCAAGATTGCTGGGAGAAATATCAATAATCTCAGATATGCAGATGACACCACCCTTATGGCAGAAAGTGAGGAGGAGCTAAAAAGCCTCTTGTTGAAAGTGAAAGAGGAGAGTGGAAAAGTTGGCTTAAAGCTCAACATTCAGAAAACGAAGATCATGGCATCTGGCCCCATCACTTCATGGGAAATAGATGGGGAAACAGTAGAAACAGTGTCAGACTTTGTTTTTTTGGGCTCCAAAATCACTGCAGATGGTGACTAAAGCCATGAAATTAAAAGACGCTTATTCCTTGGGAAAAAAGTTATGACCAACCTAGATAGCATATTCAAAAGCAGAGACATTACTTTGCCAACTAAGGTCGGTCTAGTCAAGGCTATGGTTTTCCCTGTGGTCATGTATGGATGTGAGAGTCGGACTGTGAAGAAGGCTGAGCGCAGAAGAATTGATGCTTTTGAACTGTGGTGTTGGAGAAGACTCTTGAGAGTCCCTTGGACTGCAAGGAGATCCAACCAGTCCATTCTGAAGGAGATCAGTCCTGGGATTTCTTTGGAAGGAATGATGCTAGAGCTGAAGCTCCAGTTCTTTGGCCACCTTCTGCGAAGAGGTGACTCACTGGAAAAGACTCTAATGCTGGAAGGGATTAGGGGCAGGAGGAGAAGGGGACGACCGAGGATGAGATGGCTGGATGGTATCACGGACTTAGTGGATGTGAATCTGAGTGAACTCCGGGAGTTGGTGATGGACAGGGAGGCCTGGCGTGCTGCAGTTCATGGGGTCACAAAGAGTCGGACACGACTGAGCAACTGAACTGAACTGAACTATTATTATATCTGTTACAAGTTTGTCAGCAAGGAAATCACCTCTAGTGAAGAAACTTCTAAAAAAATGTAAATGAGATATAAGCTTTTAGATAAACTATTGAGAATAATTATGCTTTAGGAATGTCTGTCTAAATAGTCTCTCCAGATTGGGGTAACTTAAATTTCTAAGGGTTGTACTAATCTAAGTGTTGGAAGTCTATTGAGTAGCTAAGTCATTGCCAAATAAAATAACATTTTGCAGCATTTACTACTGAACACTAATTTCCTCTTACAGAGAAACTAAAGAGGTTTGAGATTAAAAATGAATGATGTTTGGTGCCATCCTAAAACGTTCTATGAAAGCAAAGGTTTTAGAAATCATCACTGGCATTTATGCTCACCAATCTATAAAACGTTAATAATAAAAGTCAGTTCTTGGTTGCTTAAGGAAAGTAGGAAGTGTGTTTTCGGTAAAGAAGGTATAAGGAATGGAATTGCATTTTGTGAAGGGAAAAGGAAGTAAGCCTGACTTACAGGTGGCTTTTTGGTGGAAGAACACAGTAATAGGTGCAGAAAGGGAAAAGGCTTGTGAAAAGTGAACCAAACAATGAAGGGGAAAGTTTTGTACATGGTTTAAAATTAGGACTAAGTTTAAAATGAAGTTAATTAAGTTTACCTTGTGAATAAAGCTGGTGCAAAAACTTGAATTTAGCTTTTGTCTCTATTAAGAGAACATCTTTTCTTCAGATACTGAACTGCCTTTGATAATAGATTTAAGTTGATTTCTTAAATGATCTGTTCTGAAATCCTCTATTGTTACTTTGGCTAAGTGAATAATATTATTTTCCAATAACCTATAATCCTATCTGATTGAGTGTTCTAAACCATTTTGATATCTGTTGACAAAACTTCCTAGATCGTTCTAATGAAGATGATTTCTAGCTAACTTTGGGATGCTTCAGAGGGCCCCTGAAACATCCCTAAAAGGGATATTACTAATTAGGTTCATTCTGTATACAGAATTAAATGGGGAGTATTGTCAAGTGAGTAATAAGTCTCGGGTTATATTGTATGGTAAATTACTAATATAGATATCCTAGAAACTGTATGGAGCACCTAAAATTCTGATAGTAGTGAAGTAGCTCAGTTGTGTCCAACTCTTTGCGACCCCATGGCTAGGTCCTACCAGGCTCCTCCATCCATGGGATTTTCCAGGCAAGAGTACTGGAGTGGGTTGCCTTTTCAGGTAAACTGTTATCAGGCATAATTCTAGTTACTATCTCAAAATATTGTCATAGCATTAACCAAGTTTTGCAAAAATGCTTACTTTTCAAGAAGATGTATAAAAAAGAATTTTGGATAAATGCCAGTTTCTGAGCTGGGTAAGGAATCTAATAGAAAACCTGATGACTTCACAAAGGTTAACAAAGGACTGAATGAACTGGTGAAAATGCTTATAACTTTTATGGTTTCTGTCTGAAAAAATTACTGATTTGAACCTGTGTTTTCCAGGTGTAAGAAAAAAAAAAACAAACCTTTCCCTCAAACTAATTATGACAGTAAAATTTTATAAACAAATTGAAATATTTATCTTTTCTATCTGAACCCTCCAGAGATTGGAAGCTCTTAGTTTCCAATAACTTTATCAAATAAGTTAGGAAGGTTATCTCACTAACATGTATAGAAATCTCAAGGAATTTTGGAGACCCTGAGAAGGGAGAAATTTACGTAGATCTGTTAGGCAAAATCTGTGATAAGCCTTTGGGATGACTTTCCTAGCCCTGAAAGGTTTTATTTTAAAAGTTCAGTCTGAGATTATAAAAGTCTCAGCAAAGCAAAAAAGTCTACGATCAACTATGGTTATATAAATCATCAGGCCAAGTTTATTGAAACCAAACCTATATTACAAACAAGTCTTAATTTGGTTTATTTGGTAAAAATGACAGTGATTTTAGGGAGAAAAAGATGTTTAAATGAATGTTAAATCCAGTTTGTTAATGGAAGTCTCTACCTACTAATACTCATTTCCTGGATAGTTCTTTGCTGTTAGGGTATATTAATGTAAAATTTAATTGAATTATTAAAAGACAGTCTAGGATTATTTCTGAAGCTTATCTCAGTAATCTGTCCTTGGATGAAGATCAGATGCCTCACGCATGACCTGTAACCAAGCCTGGAAGAAGCCATAATTTAAGGACTGTCTCCAACCTGGATGGAAAGACCTATCAGGTACTCTTCACTACTTCATGCCCAGTGAAATTGAAGGGAAATTGACTCAGATTAACTGCTACTTCCAAAGACCCCTAAACTGGATTGGTCTATAGAGAGGCCTGCTGACCTCAAACTCACCTTAAAACAATGCTCAAACAGAGAAAACTACACTACACCAGGACAAGAAGAAGACATCAGAAGCAGACTGCTTGCCCAAGATGCTGATCTGACTTGTATGATCATTTATGTTTTCTTGATTCCTTGGACCTGTGCCTGCCAATCAAATGTTTTCTATCATGGACATGATTCTATGCTAGTTTAAAATTCAATCCAATTGTTGGGTTGTGGCCGATTACCTGTGTAATCTAGTACTTCTGGGTTACCTTGGTGGATTTCTGTTTTCTGGGGCTCTGATTGGATACCCCCTAGGAAATTTATTTTAGATGAATGTTCAGTCCTGTTCTACCTATTCATGATATTACCAGATGGGATCCTCTCACCTGGCCAAAATACCTGCTCTGATGCTGGCCATAGATTTAAGTTTTCTCTTAGGGTCATTCAAACTCAGAGTGACAAGCTAAGTCTCAATAAAAGAAATTAATCGCTCATCTATTAAAAGGAAAACTCCCACAGTTATGGGGTGGATCTACATACCAGGCTATGGTAATTTAAGTTTAAAAGCTCCTCTATGTTGGGAAGGGTTAAATCATACTAAAAATGATCAAACTGGTTATTATGAGACAAGGCTGGATGTTTTATGAACTATGCCTATTATTACCTTAGAGAGAGTGATTGGTATGGAACCCAGTGGATTTGTGGTACTAATTTATAGCCTTCACATCTACAGTGATGGATACGAAGGTGTAGCCTGGGATTCCCATGAATTTAAGGTCATACGTGTTGCACCCAGCACCTCCCTCAACAAGACAGCCCGACCCTTTGGGGCGAACCCGCCCGCAGACAACGCCCGGCAGCAGAATGGACAGCCGCTCCGACTGCTGATCCCAGTGCCAGCAATCAGCGGCTGATGGAGAGCATGGAGGACTGGCGGGTGAGGCCTGAGACAGGCCAGTCCTGTTCCTTCCACATCCTCGCCCACCTCATGGGCACCGAGTTCATGCAAGATCCGGATGAGGAGCACCTGAAGAAATCAAGCCAGGTGCCCAAGACTGAAGCCCCAACCCCAGTCTCAGCTACACCCCAGGAACCCTGGCCTGGGCCTACTACCCCCAGTCCCACGAGCCGCCCAGCCTGGGCTGTGGACCCTGCATTTGCTAAGCACTATGCCCAGGACAAGACCAGCATGGTGCTGACCCAGCACACCCAGCCAGCCACACCCACACCTATGCAGAACCGCACCTCCATCGTGCAGGCCGCCACTGGAGGAGGCCATGGCGGGGCGGTGGCAGCAACGGCAAGACTCCCATGTGCCACCAGTGCCACAAGGTCATCCGGGGCTGCTACCTGGTGGTGCTGGGCCATGCATACCACCCTGAGGATTTTGTGTGCAGCCAGTGTGGGAAGGTTCTGGAAGAGGGTGGCTTCTTCGAGGAGAAGGCGGCCATCTTCTGCCCACCCTGCTACGATGTGTGCTATGCACCCAGTTGTGCCAAGTCAAGAAGAAGATCACCGGTGTCAGAGGTGCCCAAGGCTCACATTCCACATCAGGGAGGCTGTGAGAAGTGGCCAGTATCTGGTGTATCTTGAAGGAGAGCCCAGTCGGATTTCAGAGTGGACCCGAAACAAGGGACAAAGCAAGGAATTTGGCCCGTGCAGATGGAGTCACCATCCACTGAGACAGATGCTGGGGGAATGTGCAAGGCAGAGTGTGTGGAGACTGGGAGCTGAACTTCAAATGTAGCATAGTAAACAGCCACCAGGCTTCCCTGGTAGCTCAGCTGGCAAAGACGACTCCTGCAATGCAGGAGATCCCAGTTCGATTCCTGGGTTGGGAAGATACCCTGGAGAAGAGATAGGCTGCTCACTCCAGTACTCATGGGCTTCCCTGGTGGCTCAGATGGTAAAGAATCGCCTGCAATGAGGGAGACCTAGGTTCGATCCCTGGGTTGGGAAGATCCCCTGGAGGAGGGCATGGCAACCCACTCCGGTGTTCTTGCCTGGAGAATCCCATGGACAGAGGAGCCTGGTGGGCTACAGTCCATGGGGTCGCAAAGAGTCAGACACGACCGAGTGACTAAGCACATGTTAACAAAAGGCAGTGCTATACAACTGCAAGGCCCTTGACACCTTACAGCATCTCAGGGGAATATCTGTGCTATAATTCAAAGTGAATGCTATATTTTCATAACTGATAAATCCTTTAATATAACACATTTGATGAACCATATGAAAAATCAGACTTCTGCTTTAAGTGACCCATTCCCAAGTCTTGATGATCTTTTAAAAACTGGTTTGGTGTGGGAGGCTCATGGCTAAAATATTTACTTTTAATTCCACTAATGTTATTAACTATACCATTTGTATTTTGCTTATTTCACGAGATTATTTCTTCTTGTATTACCAAACGCATGACTGAGCCGCCAGTGAAAATAGTAATGACTAGACTTGAAGCAGTTGATCATATGTATAGCTCGCTATACAATCAATGATTCCAATAGTGTAACTCTAGGTATGGGAAGATGCGACGAGAAGGAATACTTTCCTGGACCATAACTAGAAGACAGGTGTCCAGAGATCTTTGACTATAAAGACCTAGTCCAGTACAGCACACTGAGTGGCTTATCAACAAAATCCTTCTCCAGAACTGGGAATGAGCCTTCCCAGAAACATGGGACAAAATGGTCATGAAGTGCCTCCCAAAGTATGGTCAGATTTATGACTGCAAGGGGGTCGTGTCAACTAAAAATTGGCACTTACCAAGAGCATAGCCAATGAGTGGACAACAAAGGCATTTGCCATCTGCCTCTACAGAGACTGAACCCCATGCTACTATGGCAGTTGACTTTCAACAGTCCCTGAGGGAATGCAGGGTGGAGTGAGGCACTCTGTGCTCCAGGGAATCTGGTGGGATCGGTCTTTAGATCGTTGGATGTTTTAGGAACAGATTTTATGATCTCAATCCTTGCATCTCCTCATATCTAGAGAAGTCCTAAATCCCTTCATGGTGACATCAATCCTCATGACTAACAAAAACCTTTTGTAAAATGAATGCTTCATGGTATTGAACTCCCCCTTCACCAAAACCTTGTATATTGACTTTCCCCCACTGCCGCTTTGGAGCAGTCTCTCAGAGTTATCTGAGATGCTGCCTCCTGGGCTACAGTCCTCATTTTGCCCCAAATAAAACTTAACTCGCAACTCCCAAGTTGTACATCTTTTTTCAGTCGATGGAAGCAACACCATGTGAGGGATGGGGAACACAGCTGGGAAAGGCCAGCTGTGGGGTCCCCCTAAATCTCTGAAATACCTGAGGTCTCCAGAAAGACTTGCTTGCCTCGCCCTCTCACCCTGGTTGCTCTCACCTCCTGAACTCACCTCCCCAGCCCTGGCTCATCCATTCCTAGCCAGTACCAAGCTCTCAGTGGACCTGGGCCAGCCTTGGAGTCTTCCTCTCATTCTGTCTGGCCAACTCCTACTCTTCTTTGAAATCTCTGCCTCAAGAGCAGGTCTACAGAAAAGTCTCCTGGGACCCCCACCCCTCCACTCCTCTCCCAATGAACTCTTTCTACTCAGGACTTGTGTTTGAAAAAGTGAAAGTTAAAAGTTAGTTGCTAAGATGTGTCCAGGTCTTTGCAACTCCATGGACTCTAGCCTGCCAGGCTCCTCTGTGTGTGAAATTCTCCAGGCAAGAAGACTAGAGTAGAGTGGGTTGCCATTCCCATCTGCAGGAGATCTTTCCGATCCAGGGTTGGGACCCAGGTCTCCAGCATTGCAGGGGGATTCTTTACTATCTGAGCCACCTTTGGTTAACCTCCATTTCCTGTTCTCTTCTGTAAGCTCCATGAGGGCAGGCACATGACTGTTTTGTTCCATACCTTTTGTGAGTAAATGATCTGTGTGTGAGAGAACATGTCTGAGTAGGGCAAGGCTGGAACTGAGTTTCGGAGGGCAGGGCTCAGACATGGCAATCCGCAAAGCCTGGTGGACCTGCTGCTATGGCCTCTCCGGGTGGCTGGTCACCTTTGCATAAGAAAGCCAGGGGCCTTGGCTATTTAATGGGAATCAGGTCACGTTGCCAAAACACACACTGCCCCACCTCACTCCACACCGGGGGCTCCTCCCAAGGGTCCAGGACCACAGTGCATATCTGGAGAGGCAGAGGGTGGGGAAGATGGATTGTCTGGGTCCCACAGCGTGTCCCTTCCCGGGAGCTCCCACCCACCGCCCCCACCCGGAGGCCAGGGAGGAAGGAGGCCAACCAAGAGAACTCTGCCTGGATGGGCCAAGCGTTGTGTCCAGGTTGTGAGAACACCAGAGGCAGAACCACTATGAAAGAAAGAAAGTGAAGTCTCCCAGTTGTGTCTGACTCTTTGCAGCCCCATGGACTGTAGCCTACCAGGCTCCTCCGTCCATGGGATTTTCCAGGCAAGAGTACTAGAGTGTCTTGTCTTTTCCTTCTCCAGGGGATCTTCCCAACCCAGGGGTCAAATCTGGGTCTCCTGCATTGCAGGCAGATGCTTTATTGTCTGAGCCACTGGGGAAGCCCCAAGATCCACTATGGTAGTTTCTAGAAGACCTCCACCTTCATTATCTTATTCTGAAGTGCACAGGGCATGTAGGACTATCCTCATTTTATAAATGAGAAAACTAAAGCTCAGAGAAGATGCAACATTTACTCAAGGTCACATAAGTGAAAGGGGCAGATCCAAGACACCTGTCCCTGGAGAGAGTGGTGGCTGTGTGTGTATGCCTGTGTCCAAGAGGGGAACAATCACCCCTTTAAAAAACACATGAGAAAAATAAAGCAAGAAGAAGCCTGGACCTCCACAGGAAGAGAGGGAAACACAAACTCTCTTTTCCTTTTCCCAGAACGGCAGCCTGTGTGAGCCTGCAAGGCCCTCACATCTGTCCCCTCATACAAAATGAAAGAGGTTCTGGAAAACAAGAGAGGCTGTAATAAAGCATAGACTGTGTTGCAACGGAGCTGTGCCCAGCCTGTCCCGTCACTGTCACCACCGAGGAGACAGCAGCCGGGTTGTTCCCGCACCCAGGCTTCTCTCCAACTCCGGAGCTCCCAAGGAGGGGCACACAGAAGGACACACTCAGGCAAGACCAAGGGAGAAGCCAGGAGGCCCAAAGACCAGCTACGCAGGAGCAAACACAGCTCCTACGGTGAGCAGTCAGGGACCCACACTCCTACAGTAATATTACTATTGTTACTCGGAATCCAACCCCAACCATAAACCACAGACTGGCAGTGTCTCTTAACAGGGCTGTATTAGGTACCCACTGCTGCTTGACAAGGCTTGCTAGGTGGCTCAGTGGGTAAAGAATTTGCTCACGATACAGGAGATGCTGGAGATGCCGGGTCAGTTCCTGGGTTGGGAAGATCCCCTGAAGGAGGGGATGGCAACCCACTCCCAGTACTCTTGCCTGAAGAATCCCATGGACAGAGGAGTCTGGCGGGCTATATACAGTCCATGGGGTCGCAAAGAGTCAGACACAACTGAAGTGACTGAACATTCACACATGGTGCATACCAAACCACTCGCAGACCGAGCAGCTTAAGACAACAACCATCTGTAACCACACACAGTTTGTGAGGCCAGGAATCGGGAGTGGCCAGGCTGGGTGATTCTGGCTCATGGGATGGTGCCGTTGCTGGCCACGACCACATCTCCACGTCCAGCTCCTTTTATCTCCAGCTCACTCATGTGGTTGGTCAGGCCTTCGGGCTGTGGGCTAGAGGCTTCAGTTTTTCACCATGTGGGCCTCTCCCTAGGGCCACTTGCAACTGGCTGGTGGCCCTTCCCCAGAGCCAGTGACCCACGGGCAGAGATGAAGTCAAAAGCCACAGTCATGTAAGACCCAACCTCAGTGGGACTTCCCCAGTGGCCCAGGGGTTAAGACTCCAAGATCCCAATGCAGGGGATCCAGGTTTGATCCCCGGTCAAGGAACTAGAGCCCACATGGCCCACTGAAGACCCAGAAGAGCAAAAACCAAACCAAAACAACAACAGTCTCGGAAGGGACCTCATCACTCTTGTCACATGTTGTCACCCAGGTACAAAGTGGAGGGCATGACACAAGGGTGTGGATACGGGGAGGGGAGGACTTGGGGGCCATCCCAGAGGCTGGCTACCATGGGAAGGCTGCAGTATTTGGGCTGAGTCAACTCTGCACTGGGTTGGGCATCCTTGGCCCTGCCCTCTGAACGCCAGTAACTTCTTCCAGCGCCAGTCATACTGCAGCTAAAACATCTCCCTTTTCCCTTCCCTGCTCCCCTACTCCCCCACTCCTCTCAACTCCCACACTTCCAAAGCATCACAGGACCACTGGCTTCATCCCTTTATTTTACCAGTGAGTGAACGGCATTGGCAGTAATGCAGAGGACATCTATAACACGAGAGGGCAGAACCACAGCCACGGTCGCTCAGGTGCACAGCCCACTTCACTGAGCTTTTGAAAATGTGGGCAAGTTACTTGTCTCCTTCCCCTTGAGGTTCCTGATCTGGGAAATGGAGGCAAAAGACCTAGCTCACAGAGCTGTTGTGAGGGATAAATGAGATCCTGTGTGTTGAGCCCCTGGCATACAGTAGGAACCCATAAACCACTGTACATGGCATAGTTGCTGGACTCCTGCCAGACATGTGCTGTTTCTTTAATATCCACTGCTTTAAGGGGGTGACCCTGGCGAGTTGAGAAAGAACACTCTCTTCTGAATCAGGAAGTTCAACCTCTGCTCTTGGTTTTGGATGAGTTGCTTTAAACTTTCCTGGGCCTCAAGTCCCCCAGTTATAAATTAGAAAAAAAAATCATTTTCTGTTATTTTCTCCTTTCCAGTGATGCTATGATGAAAAAGAAAGAATAGGTGTAAGAAGCCTTTCAGGATTTCAAGGTGGAGTGTAGGGAACAATGGCCAAGTTCTGTGTCTGCTTCATTTTATGTCCAATAGAGGTGGGTCCGCAAGGATACACTGAGCGCCCACTATGTGCCAGGCACTAGGCAAGTCAGCCACTCCAAAGCAGATCACAGGATGTTGCTTTCTGTGACTAGAACAGGCAACTTCGAGCCTACAGCACAGAAAACTACCATTCTAGGAGGCTTGCTAGTCCACATGAGGAAGTTCTAGAATCTGGGATACATGTACTATGGTGGATACATAGAAGGTGCTGCTTATTATGATGAAAAGGATGGTAGCCCAGCTCAGAATCAATGACAGTCTACAATCCAGTAACTGTAACAGATTCATTTGCTGGCCCCTGGGAAGGCTTCATTGAGAGATGCATGCAAAGAAGGATTTATGAAAGATGTCTTGGGCTTCTCACATCAAGAAGCTGTCCAGGCAACAGGAACAACTAGAGGGCATCCAGAGAGGCATGAGATGATATGGTCAGTTCCAGGAAGTGGGAGAAGTCCAGTGGGTGGAGATATTTATGACCTAGACAGCCAGGAGTCATGAAAGGTTTAAAGTCAGGCAGCGATATGATCAGATCTCTATTTCAGATAGAGGTGGAAAGAAATCGGAGGCACCGAAACCAGTTAGGAAGCGATTGCAGGTTGCATGGGTGAAAGATGATGGCTGCCTGCAACCTGCTGAGTGTAGGTTACTCAACAGCTGTTTACGGGGAATGACTGCGTGCGAGTATACATCTATATACAGGGACATGTTATGCATTGTTCTAGAACAGGATGGTTTCAAATAGCTTCTGTTCATTTCTTCACCACCCACACACTCTGAGCTCCTTCTTCACCTTCTGCCGGCAGCCCAGCAATTCCTGCCCCGTCAGTATTTTTCTCGCTAGAATCTTCCCAGTTTTCCAAACAGATGAAACCTATTTTGCATTTCAGTCATTTCCTCCCTGGGAAGAACTGCGTGAGTCTCGCAGTAATTACCTCACTACTTTTCAAGTCTTCCCTGGGTGCCAGCAGCAGCCAAAGCCCTCTGTGTGACGTCAGTATTGGTCCTACCACGTCAGTGTCAACCACACTTCCTCCTCACCGGCTATCCCGAGGCTGTGCACATTTAGTCCCTCATACTCGCTCAGAATCTCACTACAAAATGTACTTATGTGCGTATTCATAAAATTATGGTCTATCGGTTTCTCCATTGAGATTCCAGGTCCAAAGGCTTGGGTTTCCTGGGCATTTCTCCCTGGCTCTACAAGGATTTTCAAAGTCCCCAAAGGAGAAGTTAAGGACACATCTCCTGCAGACTAACCTTCATGACCTGCAGCAGCCCCACACAGGTGCCATCTGAGGGTTTCCACAAACATAATCACATCTCTGTTTAGGGAAAGTGACTTGGATGGCTACCAGGGATGCAGCCAGCAGTCACCCTGTGCCACCAGTCCCTTATTCCACATCTTGGTAACTTCTATGATAAGCGATGAAGAAGTATGCTGTTACATCCTAAAAGGAGGTGACTAACAGAAGATTCCACCAGAAGACAGAGGGGAAACACCTGCAGCCCAGCTAAAAACCACACTACACAGCTAGCAAACAGCTCGCAGCTCTTGAACACATGCTGTCCCATCTGATCCTCCAACCACCACCACAGGGTACCGAAGGCAGGCATTTCTACTCCTAACTGATCAAAGAACTAAAGCACAGCAAGGTGAGGTGACAGGCTTAAACTGCTGCCACTAAGAAGAGGCAGTAAAGAGAGATGAATCCTAGAATCCTGTCTCCCATCACACAGGTTATTACGAAATGTCAGCCCAGGACAGTGGTCCTCAAAGGTGATCTTCAACCAGCAGCACCAGCATCCCCTGAGCTACTGATAGAAATGTCACCCCAGGGCCACTGAATCAGATATTCTGGGGCTGGGATCCACCAGTCTGTGTTCTAACAAACTCTCCAGCCAATGGGGGTGCACACACAAGTTTGAGAACACTCTCCTGGGACCTGGAGATGGATAACATAACACAGACCAAAGGATTTTAATCCCACAAAGCCTGTGTGTCAATAGGACATGCCTGGGAGGAATTGGTTCAACTGTACACAGTGCAGGCTCTCTTGCTGAAGTCAACCTTAGTTCCCCTTGTACCTCCAGCACATATTGACCCTGTGTGTGGTTATTCAGCTTGTGCACTGCACAACTCAAAGGAACAGTGCCCTTGGAGATGCGCTGCCCAGCCACGTGTGGTGGCCACGCGGCTGCTCTCACGTGGTGGTGTCAATGAGCAAGATAGATTGACCAGAAACAGGAGGAAAAGTAAAAGTGAAAGGCGCTCAGTCATGTCTGACTCTTTGCGGCCCCATGGACTGTATAGTATGGAATTCTCCAGGCTAGAATACTGGAGTGGGTTGCCATTCCATTCTTCCCAACTCAGGGATCGAACCCAGGTCTCCCACGTTGCAGGTGGATTCTTTACCAGCTGAGCCACCAGGGAAGCCCCAAAACAGGATAAGAAGGTGGGGCTCTGTGTCATCACATATGCAGAATCATTTGTTTCTAATTCTAGAGCCCCTGGGCCCCTCACCACAGACCCAGCGCCAGTCCCCTGAGAGATGGTACCTTTCAACCCCTACACTGATTCGTCTTTACCCACAATAGGGCACATGATCATATAATGTGGACCAGAATTCAGAAGAATCAGTGAGTAGAGACTCCTGAAAGAGATTTTTTTTTTTTTTTAACAAGGAGCTAAGTGGAGAGAGAACAGGCTGCCTGGAGAGACAGGGGCTGCCTAGCCACAGGGAAGATTCAGAAAGAAGCTGGACAATTACTAATACCCATCGCAAGGAAGGATCAGGCTCCTTTCATAGACTATTTTTATCTAATTATGGAAATGAAAGTGCAAGTGTTAGTTGCTCAGTCATGTCCTACTCTTTGTGGCCCCATGGACCGTGGCCCCCCAGGCTCCTCTGTCCATGGGATATCCAGGCAAGAACCCTGGAGTGAGTTGCCATTCCTTTCTCCAGGGGATCTTCCCCACCCAGGAATCAAACACAGTCTCCTGAATCTTCGGTGGATTCTTTACCATCTGAGCCACGAGGAAAGTCCAGTCATGGAAATGGATCTGTGCAATCCACAAGGAAACTGAGGTATAGATAGCATACAGCACTTGCCCTAGGTTGTACACAACTAAATACCTGGTCGGAATTTAGACTTGGGCTGTTCAATACTATGGTCACCAACTGTCTCAGGGATGGCTCCTGGGACACAGAGCTTTCAGTGCTAAACCAGGAAATGTGGGTAAACCAGGATGAGTGGTCACCTTGTCTAACACCGAGAGTTCTCTAGCTCCAGCCACAGTCAGTGGACCGCATTGCTGATGTCGAAAACCTCTGCCCAGCTGCACGCTGCATCCTGGGAGAAGCTCGTTCCTGATACCTGCCTCCACATCTCAGGCAAAGTTGGCTGACTTTTATCACCTTCACGGTGGGACAGGGGGACAAGAGTGGAAAGGTGAGGCAGGGTTCATGCTGGCATCAACTGGGTTTTATCCCTACTGGATGGTCATCGTCTGCTTCCACACTGCGAAGGGGTTACTCTGGAGGAAGCAAAACAAGGCATCATCTCTCCTGGGCTCTGGCTCCCTGACAATGGGCCTTTGCAGGGTCCTCTGGCCCCTGTGAGGTGACAGGGCATCCTCTCATACTGCATTCCCGGGGATCTAAGCGGGTCTCAGCGATGCATGGGTAACAGACTGCCCTAACCCAAGGTCATACACTACATTCAAGGGAAAGCCTAGATTCGAACCTGAATTCCTGACCCCAAATCTGAGGAAGACGGAATAAACACGGAGCTGATTCACCAACAGAGCTGAGGATCCAGGCGTGGCAGAGGCTCATCTGAGGATGGTGGGGGTCCCACCTCAAGTCTGGCTGTGGCACACTGCTGCTCACAAACACAGAATCTCAAATGCTCTGAAAAGCAATGGGATCCCATTCACCTGGGCTTGTAGGGAGCAGGGGTGTCTGGGTGGAGTGTGCCCGGGGTGAGCCACTCCTTGCTGGGAACCAAGGGGAGGCCCTGCAGCTGGACGCCCCTGTGGCCCCTGCACTGTGCACACATCCAGTCATGTCCAGAGTTCCCAGTTACTCCATTTACCAACAAATGCACGTGGTATTTGGGCTGGTTTTACCCCTCAGCTACTAATTATCTTTAGAGTTAATACATTTGGGTCAGAGAAATATATCTGGAGAAGAAGGCCACTGGGGAGAGGGCAGGGTCAGGTCTTCTCTCTGAGAACTGCTGTCTAGAATCTGCCCTTGGCACACCAAGGGACCCAAGTCAGACGACAGTGATGAACACCAGGGAGCTGTGGCCACAGGTGGCCTCTCCCAGTCTCTGAGTGTCCTTTCTTGGAGGGCATCTATGGAAACGCTCTCTCTACTCTTCCTTTTATCCAGCCAGCTGGTATCAAGAAGCCTGCCTTGTGCCAAGCCTTGTGCCAGGATGAGGAAATAGAGAGGAAAATAAAACACAGGCTCTTGCCCCCAAGGCACTCACAGTCAGCAGAAGAGACAGACAAGCAAACAGGCAACGCAACACAGCCTCAGGTACTGCAGACGAGGAGCAGATCTGGGAGAAGGTGGCGAGAAAGAACAGAAGGCAGACGGAGGCTGGGAGGGAGTGGCAGGAGACAGCCAGGCCCAGAGATGGGGGCTAGGAGGAGGGGTGCTGGGGAGGAGGACCACAGGCACGCACACACGTGTCTGTGGGGACAGACACAGAGCCTGGTGGTGGCCTGTCTACACCCACGCCCCACAGAGACTCCTCAGCGCTGGACATCTCCAGCCACACCTGTGTGCAACCAGGGCCCTCGGTCATCTCAGGCTCCCCAGGAAGCCAGCTGCTCACAGGCCCATTGGCCCACCAGTCCCCTGAGATGCATGATGCTGAGTGGAGCCCAGTCCCCTGGGCTACCTCATCTCCTGTTCTTCAGCATAACCACACACTTGACCCCTGGCCTGGTTCCGTGGAAGAGCAGGTCCTTTCTGAAGCCCAGATCCTCTGAGTATTCTCTCTCTTCTTTTCCAAGAGGCCTCTGCCTCCCTCTTTCTCACATAAGTTAGAGCTTGTTGGGAGAGAAAAACCTTGTGCTTATCCTTAACAATTAATCCTTCGCGATTAACAGGCAGAATTTACTCCCCATCAGCACACCAGCAGCCTGTTCCTGCCTGCCATGTATCAATCCCGCCCCTAACCTATGTGAGCAGAAAGTGGCTACTGGCCACCCCTCCACTCCACCCCACCTGAGAAGAGAACTCCTCTTTCAAACTTTGGCTCCTTCTGCCTCCTGGACAGGGCAGCTCCTCAGCCTCAGTTTCCTCATCTGGAAAACGAATGTAATCACACTGCTTACTCTAAGGCTGTTGTGTGAGTTAGAATAAATGATTCGTGAACAGCACCCTGGCTTCTCTAGATAATATGTGTGGCTAATCTTGTGTTACGGCTTAGTGTTGCACGTGGGTTATCTCAATGAAATCTCACAACCACCTCTTGAGATATGTACTATTATTATCCTCATTTTATAGATAAAGATCAGAGAGGTTAAGTAACTTCTCTAAGGTCACACAGTAAGTGGCTGAGCCAGTATCCAAACCCAGACAGCCTGGCTCCAGAGTCCAAGTTCTTGACCACCTCAATGTGCTGCTTAAAGCAAAACTTATCACACTGCAATATGCTAAAGCAACCAGTCATATCAGATGCAGATGCTGGGCACGTGGGGCCTGAGATTCTGCATTTTGACAAGCCCCAGGGATGCCAGATGAGGCCTCAGGATACACACTAGCATTTTTCCTTCTGTAGAAAGACAGTCTTTACAAGAAACCTGGATTCCCGGGATTGCCGAGCTGGAAGGGACCTTTGCAGTCCCTCAGTTCCCCTCAGCATCCCACCCGGCTTTGGCTGGTGGGTATTCCTTCCACTCTCCAACTAGATCCAGCCACGAGTCACTCTGGTAACCAGGGCCCCAGGGGGACAAAGTCCACACCGACCTCACCCAACGCCTGGTCTGTGCCTCCCATTCAGGCCTGAGCCAGAGGCTGAGACATGGAGCCTCAGCCCCCAAGGCCTGGTTTTGATTCTAGACGGTGGTTTCCTATTAGAAAAATAAGACCAAGGTCTCAGAACTACAGATGAGAATAAAGGACGTCACAGAATCAAGGCGGGTCATCTCTGAGACAAACAGGTCCTGTCCCAACCTCACCTCCCCACCCCACGGAGGATGGAGGAACCAGAGCGGGTATAGGTGGACAAGATCAGGGGCTGCCTGCTAGCCAGGGTGATTAAACACCAGGACGACAATGCAATTCACAGGTGAACCTCCTAGACGGCATGCTGAGTCCAAGAGCCCAGGCTGAGAACACACGTGCTTTCCTTCCCTTGAAGTTCAAGATCACGCAACGCTGATCCATGGTGACAGGCATCAGGAGGGTGGTCACCTTGGGGGTGGTCACCTTGGGGGTCACCAGCTGCAGGAACACATGAGAGGCTTCTGGGGTGCTGGGAGGTGCATCTAGAGGGTGGCTACACAGGTGCATTCATTCTGTAAGGATTCATTGAACCATACACTTAAGGTCTGTGTGCTTTTCTGTATGTATGTCCTACTTCATTTAAGAGGCAATTAAAAAAAAAACCAACAAACCAACCTTGCTGCAAAACAAAAACAACAGAAAACAGAACCAGGGCAGGCTACCAAGGGAGTCTGGGCTGCTCCACCCCAGGGAGGCTTCCTTCCCTGAAGGAAAAGGCGAGGTGGGATGCGGGAACAGGGGTAGGGTAGCAGGAACCCTGCCACTCTCTGTCCGTCACATGGAGTTGGACAAGCACCGACCAGGTGGAGCCGTCCTGGGTGCCCTAAGCCTGTATCCCTTTCACTCCCATGAGCCAGAGGGCATCCCTTTCACCAGGGCTGGTGGCTGCAGACATCAGCCCCCAGAGAGACTCATGTCACCCATGCAAGACAGGCGCCCAGCATCTTCCTCCCCTTTCAACAGGCTAGTTCTTAAAGAGCTTATCTTCTGTTTCATGATCCGAAGTCAACCAAGCAAGCAGACTCTGAGCTCCACTGCCTAGAGGCAGGTCCCCAGTGGGCCGCTTAGTGGCATGTGGCCCAGGCAGCCCTTTAACTTCTCCATGCCTCAGGGGTCTTCATTTGTAAGGTGAGAATAATAAGAGCACCTTCTTCAGACTTTCCTAGCGGTCCAGTGGTTAAAACCCACATGCCTAACGCAGAGGGTGCAAGTTTGATCCCTGGTTGGGGAAGATCCTGCAAGCTTAATAGCACAGCCAAGAAAAAAAAGGAGCACCATCCTCACACCATTACTCTAACGATTTAATTAATATATGTGAAGTGCTTAGAACAGTGCCAGGTCCACGGTAAGGACTATGGAAGTGGATCTGTGCTATCATACTGCAGCATTTTGCAGACGTGTTAGGCACCACAGATGTGGGCCTTGGGGAGCAGGCCAGAGGTCAGGCAGCCAGGGGGACGCAGTGCTGGTGGTGTGGCCCTGGCAGAGGGCTCTGCGGCTCCCTGTCTGTGCCCCTGGCCCTGTCACGGGGGGCCGGGAGGTTGAGGGAAGCACAGTGGTACCCAGGGAGGTGCAGGGAGCCCGCAGGAGTGGGGTCATTTTCCTCAGATCCAAGCCACCCTCCCGCTGCCGTCAGGGCGTCTTTCTTTTTTTTTAATTAATTTTTATTTTTTTAGTTTGTTTTTCTTTACAATACTGTATTCGTTTTGCTACACATCGACATGAATCAGCCACAAGTATACATGAACTCCCAATCCCGACCCCCATCTCCCCGCTCCCGCCCCACACAGGGCGTCTTTCTGAAACAGATGCCCGATCATGCCGCATCCTCCTTGGATCCCCGGGCAGCTCTGAGCATGCTGTTGGCAACCCGGGGCCACAGGGCGCTCTCTTCTGCTTCCAGCCCCTTGCACAGTCCTGTCCCCTCCTCACCAGACAAGCTCTTACCTCTGTCTCAGGACTCAGCAGAAATGTCAGGCCTTTCCTGGCACTTCCCTCCCTGGACAGGCCTGGTCCCCTCATCCTCTCTCGTTAGGGCTCCCGAAGCACCCCAGACATGCCTCCATCTCGGCGCCCGACACTGGCTTAGAGTCCGTGGGTCTGCTGGGCGCGTCGCACCTCTGGGTGGTGACTCCCGAGAGCGCGCGGTGAGTCACAGACGAGTGAGCAAACCAACCCAATCCAAGGGCCACCAGGACACTGCACACCGGGGCCCCGACGCCAGGCCCCCGCCCCCTGCTGCCTTCTCTGCCCATCTCCCTTCCTCCCCACCCCACTCCATCCCACACCCACAGTCTACGTTGGCTCTTATTCCCTCCTGAGGCCCCTGCCTCTAGACCCTGACCTTCCCGACCTAGAGTCCTTCTCCCCGTAACAACACTGATGCAATAAAGTTTTTCTCTTTTCATCAGTCTCAAACCCTCAGCCCTGGGAGTGGGTTTCCTCAGATTTTAGGTACTTCTTGATATAATCCTGGCCAGGATGTACTTACGGACCCCTGCCAAGCAGCCTGGGGACTTCAGTGACCTGGGTGCCCAGGGGTCAGTCGATCAAGAAGCACTCACCACCCTCTCCCCACTGCTCAGCCCACCATTGGCACAAATGCCAAGGGCAGGGCTGGAGTACCAGTTCAGTTCAGTCACTCAGTCATGTCCAACTCTTTGCGACGCCATGAATCGCAGTACGCCAGGCCTCCCTGTCCATCACCAACTCCCGGAGTTCACTCAGACTCACGTCCATCGAGTCAGTGATGCCATCCAGCCATCTCATCCTCTGTCGTCCCCTTCTCCTCCTGCCCCCAATCCCTCCCAGCATCAGAATCTTTTCCAATGAGTCAACTCTTCGCATGAGGTGGCCAAAGTACTGGAGCTTCAGCTTTAGCATCATTCCTTCCAAAGAAATCCCAGGGTTGATCTCCTTCAGAATGGACTGGTTGGATCTCCTTGCAGTCCAAGGGACTCTCAAGAGTCTTCTCCAACACCACAGTTCAAAAGCATCAATTCTTCAGCGCTCAGCCTTCTTCACAGTCCAACTCTCACATCCATACATGACCACAGGAAAAACCATAGCCTTGACTAGACGGACCTTAGTCGGCAAAGTAATGTCTCTGCTTTTGAATATGCTATCTAGGTTGGTCATAACTTTTCTTCCAAGGAGTAAGCATCTTTTAATTTCATGGCTGCAGTCACCATCTGCAGTGATTGTGGAGCCCCAAAAAATAAAGTCTGGACTATTTCCACTGTTTCCCCATCGATTTCCCATGTCTCCACAAAAACCCATCCCATCAGAAAAAAATACCTGAACAAATAAAAATAGCCCTCCCTATTGAGCTGCCCCGAGGAAGGAGAGCCGGGCACCCCAGGGCAGCCAGAGGGCAAGCTGAACTCTCAAGGAGGCAGGGGTCTTTCTAGTCATGGAACCTGGGGCCTCAGGGTCTAGGACAGACCACCCAGATCCTCGGACCTCAGGTCCCTCAGGTAACGTGGGAGAGGGATGAGGCCCGACTCACACCACTGTGGTGTGTCCGGAACACAGTGCCCTGTGGAAGAGAGTCTTATAAGCTGCTGTAGCCATGTCCTGAAGGTCCAGGAGAGCCTCAGTGTTGAGGTGAGACTGAAATGCCAGGTGACCAGAAGCAAAGGGCTAAGCAAAGATGACTTCGCTGTGAAGTCAGCCACCACATCTTTAGTGAGAAGGTTCTTAGAGGTCATCTGGTGAGCCCTTCCCCCACACCAGAGGCTTCCCTTCCACAAGCTCCATAAAGTGCCAGGAAGAGCACAGGCTCCATAGGACAAGTCTGCTCTGCTTATTTATAAGCTGTGTGATCTTGGGCAGATTACTTAACCTCTCTGAGCTTACTGCCACCAGTGCCTTATGGGGACAATGGTACCTTTAGCGTGTTATTCGGAGACAGTGAATACAGAACCAGAACCCCTGGCACATAGCAGGCACTCAGTAAGTGGTAACTAACATCACCACCTGGCTCTGCTTTAGACTCACTCAGTAGTGGTGAGCTCACTGCCTCACCAGGGAACCCGAGCCACTGCTTGAGCACGTTGTTAGAAAAACCACGTCGGTACTGAAGCACCTCCGTCCTCCCCGCGATTCCTGCCCACTGGTCCTGCCCTTGAAGCCGGGTACACAAGGGAGGTAGGCCTGCTCCCCTCCCCCTCTGATCACACCTCCCATTAGAGGGAAGGCTGGAAGCAGGTCCTTCAAAGTCTTGTCTCAACCCACACAGTCTGATTCCACAGCTTTTTCACAAGACCTGACTCCCTGGTCACCAACCGCCAAAACGCTCCTGGAGTAGCTCAGAGCAGAGGACAGGATCCAGCTGGTGTAGAACACAGGGCCGGGGCCTCTCTGGTCTGCAGTCCACTTTGTCGATGGATGGGGCTTGGAGAGGAGGGCTGGGGCTCCATCCAGGCTGGTGGTGTTGCTTGGAGTCCACCCCAAGTGCTCTGTCCAGAATCTGAGACTTGGATTCCCCTCTGAACCCCCACTGAGGGAGACTTGGCCACATAGGAAGGCTGAGAAAGGCCTGCATCAACTACACCTTCCCAGTCCATGTCAATCACCATCACCCACCACTGCGGGGTCAGCAGGAGAGGCAGGGGTGCTATGGGTGGTAACTTCTCAGGGCCTCACTGCGTCCGCCCAGCCGCCGGCAGGGTGGAGGTCAGATCTGGCTCCAGTTGGCTCTGTGTTCCCATAGCCCAGGACCAACCTTCACATATTCCCTGGGGGGTCCTGCCAGGCTCCGAGGGAGGGCTCTGTGGTCTTCCTCAGACTTGTGCTGGGTAGGTGGAACAGGCACATTCCCAGAGGGGACCCACAGCCCAAGGATGCAGGAGGGGGAAAGAGTAAACCTGAAATGAAGGGTTCCTTCTCCAGATCCCCCACCGCATTTCCTTGGTCTCCTCTGAGCCAGATGGGACGTGAGCCAGGATGAGAGCCTAAAAACATGCTGGAAACCAGATGCTGCCGTGGAACTGAGCCTTCCCAGGTAAATAAATTACACACCGAACACAAACAATCTGCTGCCTGTCTCTCCCCATTCCGAGGGCGGCATGCACGGGGGTAGTGAGCCATCCTTAAGCAGCTTTTTTTCCTTTGTGGGGGTGGGGGCAGGGACTGGCCCCATGTCTAGAGCACTCTGCACCCTGTCACCGGAACATCTCAGGTAAATTATGGGAAAAGAACTTTCTGAGCGGGCTGCTGAGAGGGCAGCAGAGAACAGGACTAGGTGGGCAGCAGACTGTAGCCTGAAGAACAGCCCATCTGCTGGGAAGGCGGCCGTGGGCAACCTGGACCCTTCCTGGCAAGATGCTGAGGCCCAGACACAGATGAACCCAGCCTACTCCTGGGGCTTCTGAATGGGCCGGAACCCAGGCAAAGCTGCACTGCAGGAAGGGCAGGTCTGCCAGGAGCTCTCCCTGGGCAAGACGGGCATGTGACCCACAGCAGATGATGGAAAGAACCCACCTTCCAGCCGAGAGACTTGAGGCTACACCCCGAGAAGGATGGCTGAACAGAAGGTGTTAGAAAAGACAGCCCCAAGGGGCTGTGCAAACTTGGGTTCTGGTGGGTTTCACAATAGCGGACACCCAGGCCAGCAGGGACCCTGAGGGGGCGCATGGCACACAGGGCAACAGGCCTGTGTCTGGCCACTGTCTAATACGTCAGGGTTTGATGTGGTTGACAAGAGGCACCGAGGAGTGACAGCTTAGAGGCTGGAACACCTGTGTCTGTATTCTCGCTTTGCACCCAAAGAGCCCGTGACCCTTTGGGGCCTGGGTTTCTCATTTGGGGCATGTCAGTTCAAGGGAGGAGAGAGAATGATGGAGGACGCATCCCCCAGCAAGAAGTGGGATCAGAGCTGGGGGGGCCCCCACTAAGCCCTAAGGGGCTCCGTCTCCTCCTCCCACTCCCCCCATCCTGCTGCCTGCCCTGGCACTGCACTGACTCTTTCCTGGGGGGAGCTGGCAAGGGCTGGCCCGGGGAAGGTAGATGCCTATGTCTTTGTGGGGCCTGGGGTGGGTACGGCTGGGGGTGGGGTGTCTCTACTCCTTCGGCAGAATGGGAGGAAGACTGAGTCTCCACAGGGCAGTGGATTATGAAGGTGATCCCATTAGTGGAACTTCCAATGGTTCGAGACCATAAGACCTAGGGAAACTGTCGGCCTCTGAAAGGTGGTACCTGCGGGCACATGCGTCAGGCAGAGAAGGGGTAGATAACGCCCAGTAAACACTGATGACATGTCTCCTGGGTGTGGCTATGCTGCCAAGCACATGGCCACTGCATGCATGCCAGTCTTCCCCAGAGTGAGCACGCCGAGGATGAAAGAAAACAGCATGGGTCTTGGTGGTGATGGTGGTTTAATCACTCAGTTGCATCCATGCACTGCAGCCCACCAGGCTCCTCTGGCCGTGGGATTTCCCAGGCAAGGGATGATTCTAATCCCCAGATGAAGCCTTTAGCGGAAAAGTGCCTGGCCCGGGAGTCAGCAGACCCGTTCAGACCAGATGGGACCTTGAACAAATGCGCAGAACCACATACTTTATGAAAATACCCAAATTAACCCCCCAGGTTGGACAGACGTTGTTCAGCAAGATCAGCCAGCCCCAGTGCCTGCCCCCCGAGGGTTTACATGCTATAAAATGGCAGGAGGCTCACGTGGGTGGGATGACGGGAGAAGGGGGGCCCTTCACCCCACATCAGCTGGGACTCTTCGCTTTCGGGGTAGAATCTGAGCTGTCCTGCTCAGCCCTTCGGTCACAGCCTTCCCTTACTGAGACCTCGTGCCTCTTTTGGGCGCCTTCCGAGGTTTCTGTCTGGGGGAGGGCAGTGGCTGGGGGCGGGGGCTGGGGCTACCCATGCCTGCGTGTTTGTGTGTGTTTGCGTGTGCGCAGGCGTGTTGTTGGCACGGACGTGACTCCGCATTATCCAGGCCCGTAATGAGTCCTCATTGCAATGGGTTTGATGGAATAATTATATTCTGGAGAAACTGCAGGAAGCGGCGTTCCACTTCTTAAAGGGCAGGATCCTCCAACATTTGCGCTACATTATTTGCAGTCACACCTTCTGCTGCATCTGCTCCCTTAAAAAAAAAATCTCCAACTCCAATCTGATCTGAATATATAAATCTGAATTATCACAGCAAAGGCGATATGCTCACACCTTTTTTCTTTTTTTTTTTTTTATCTGTTGCCATGGTGATTAGATAAAATTCACGCCAAGTCTCCAGGGAAGGATGGAATTATTTCAGACAGTTTCTCACCCCTCTCAAGCTACTTCTCTCTGTAACATGCCTGGGCCCATCTCTGGGCTTGGGCAGAAGAGAAGGCACCACTTCTTTGGGAAGCCCTGGACAAGCAGCAGAAAGCACTCCTCTTTCAGAGTTTCTCTTGGTGCCAAACTCTGCCCTTAGCCACAGAGCCAGAAACAGGTCCTCAATTCACAGCTTTCCCGACCATCCCTGAAGCCACCTGGGGAGAAAAATGGAGACCCAGACAGGGAAAAGATAGCATCCATGTTCAAGGTCAAGGCAAAAGGAGTTGCAGAAATTGACCCAGGGCTGTGACTCTGCCTTTCCCAAGTAGAGCTGAACAGCGAAAGGTTTTCCTGGGAAAGCAGAGTCTCAACTCCCAGCACTGGGTCTGCGTCTGGATCCAATTTCCATCATGGCTTTCCCAGACTAAGATTCTCACAGGGGCTAATTATCAGTGGATGTAGTTTATTAAAAGGTTTTTTGCAAAGGGCATTATTGACCTAATTGTTATTTAACACCACCAGTTCACGAACCTCTTCTGTGTGTGTGTGTGCATGCATGTGACTTAAAAGATCCAGCGTGTATTACAGAACGCAGAGTCCCCTTTTCTAGCATAAGCTTTCTCATTTTGATCAAAAGTCTGAGTTCCAGGGTAGAGGAGACAGGAGCACTGATTCCTGGAGACCTCTTTCACTGAATCCTCGGGGGCCTGAACTCACACTCATAAAAGCTAAGAGAAGTTCATCATTAAAACCACAGCTGAGAAAGAAGGGGAAAGCTTCGTCAGTCCAGACCTACAGGGCGGGACAATGATTTGTGTTCGTCTACTCCAGTGGCTCACGTTAAGGTCTCATTAGCAGTCCCATTGATAAAGAGGAAGGCATTGGGGCACATATAATTTTGAGTGTTATCTCACAGCAGCATTTTACCCGATGAAGTGTTAGGAGAGTGAACCCTGGTTGTGGGGTGGGGGGCGGGTAGGTACCAGCTCTTTCAGGGGGCTTCCTCCCAACCCCTCAGGGCCAGGACACATCGAAGAAGTACACCACAAGCAGGTTGCTAGAACAAGATTTCTTTGAGTATTAGGCAGAGAATGTGTCTTTGGGGGCTGCTCACCAGGACAAGGACTCTCCAGCAGAGCGGCCTGGGGAGATGGCGGGGTCTGGCGGCCCACAGGTTGGGATTTGCTAGAGGCTCTGTGTGAGCCTGCTGTTTCTCTCTGGGCCTCAATTTTCTACTCTGACAACAGGGGAGACGATGCCTATTTCTGTCCCTATTGGGAAACGCTGCAAGTTCTGAAGTCAGGAATGGTATTGTCATGTGGGGCCAGTGGAGAAGCAAGGACACCAGGAGGACCAGACAGGTCCCTCCTCCCAACCTCTCCACCCTGGGCTAACACAGAGCCTGATACATGAGCCAGTGAGAGCCAGTCCCTAAGCCTGTCCTGTCACTCAGCCCAAGGCTGTCCCAGGAGTGCTGTGACCCCAGGATGGTGGCAGGAGGGGTGGGGACAAAGGAGTGAGGGCATGGGTTGGGAGTCCAGCAGGCCTGGTTGCAAATACTGTAGAGAGCACTCAATAGCTCTTCACCCCAGGCCATGCAGCCACACGAAGTGTCTGTTTCCTCAGCTGTGAAATGGGAATACATTTAAAACCTATCTCCCTCTTGTAGTCAGATTTGAATGGTATGAAATCTATAAAGCACTCAGCAGAGGGTTTGGACCAAAGCAAAGTCTCAACACATGGTAGCTGAGATGACGATGAGGATGCTGGAGGAGGAGGAGGAGGATGGCAGCTTCTCTGTAGCAAAAGGTGGTGCAAACACAGGACAGAGGAGCCCTGTGCTCTGGTTCCCATTTTGCCACTCACTGCCACTCTGTTGGGGGCATGTCACTTCATCTCAGATCCTTATTATTTATCCACAAAATGAGAGTCTGCTCTGTCGTGAACTTGTGCAATAAGTGTTATTATTCTTGATTTTCAAACGAGACAAGGAGGCTTCGAGAAGATAAGCACTAGAAGTTGCCCAAGGTCACATATCAGTTAGTGGCTGAGTTGGGACTCAAACCCAAGTGTAAGAGTATCTCCCTGCTTTCAATGCAGCATGCACGACATAAGATGGGGAGCATACACTTTTGTTGATTGTCAAGTGTGATATGTGGCTAAGTTACCATGGTTGTGGGCATCGCTTTGAATTGGCAGCTGGGACCGGTGACTTAGTGGGGCTTAGATGCAGCTGTGGCTCACTCTGCATGCTGCCAGAAGAGATGGAAGCCAGGGAGATGGCCTCAGAGAGCCTGGTTCTAAGTCCCAACTATCACTGATGATGGGACTCTGCCAGGTCCCTCCCAGTGCCAAGCCTCTGTGATTGTAGGATTCAGTCACTGGAGGCCAAGTAAATAGGCACTGTTTGCAAAGGAGAGGCTGGGGCCTTGCTTAAGGACAACTAAGGGAGATGAGAGAAGGAAAGGGTCACCACAGACGCATGTGCACAGCTGAAAAAGATCCTGGAGTCCTTTCCCTTTAAGAGAAGCAAAGATCCCTGACTTTTGGATGAGGGCTGTGCATGCCTGGAAGGGGGAGGGGGCCAAAAGCCCCCTAGTCTAGAGATTCAAAGGCACCCCAGGCCCTGCGAGATGCAGAAACTCTTAATTGGAGCTGTGCGTGCATCCAGCACCGATCACTCCGTGATGTGCCTTTCTGAGGCAGCACAGAAGGCAGCCCTTCATTAAATCTGACACCAGGGAATTAATGCAGCTCGCTGCCGTCACTCTGCCTCCATCACCCTTTCCCCTCAACAGCCAGCTCCTTGATCTTCCCCACCTTCATGTCGAAAGTTCCCCTTGAGAAGGGAAGATTCCCCTGACTGTCACCTGAGCTACGACTATATTGAGGGCCAGGACCGAGGGCCCAGATCCAGAGGGTGCAGGGGAGACGGGTGGGTGGATCAGCACACACACACCCCTTCCTAGGAGGTGGCTGAAGGAAGGGCCATGGGCCAGGATGGTTCCTTTCCACCACTGGCGGAAGAGACAGGGATTTGAAAGCTGCTGGGGACACCTCGCTGGCTCACGTCCTTTTAGCTCTTCTTGAAAACATTGACTTTATAATTAAGTCCCTTTGGGAGGAGTCATGTAGAGACAGAGGAGGAAGGAAAAGAGAAGGGGCCAGTGGGGAAGCTGCCAGGGCTGCTCACACTGTCGTGGGACTTTCTTGCCCCCTGAAAACCACAGCTTCCAAACTGACCCCCCCCACTCCACCTACAGGTACCTTCCTACCCACTATGTTCCCCCACGGTCTCCTCGTGACTTCACAGGTGGCTAACCTGTGTGCAGAGCTCCTTCAGCTCAAGATGAGTCAGGGCAGGTCCCAGGCAGGTAAAGCCTCACCACTAGCTGTGAGAACCAGTCACTTCCCTAGTAGGCAACCTTATTCTTTTGCCCCAATATGCCAGGTCAATATTATCTTTGTTCTACTCACGATGAAAAGTGAAAACAGTTGGGAAGCACTGCCCTAGGGCTCCAAACTCTGTGATCTGTCTGTCCAAGGAAACAAAGCCTCAAAAGCCTTCAGTAACTTTTATTGTAAGTCACTAGACAGGACTTGAGTTTAATTCCTCTTTCTCTACGCAGTTCCAAAAGATTTGTCCAGGGCTGGTAAGGAAAACTATAACACAAATAAGACCAGGGAGAGGGAACATGGATTATGTGAATGCTAATTTATGACAGAAGAGAGATTTAAGGAAGAAGTACCCTAAAGGAAGGCAGCAGATTCCCCAGGGAAGTATTAGCAGCTGATTGGGGCTCCTGGCTAAGGCAGGTATTATTCAGTCGCTAACTCACATGTGTCTCTTTGTGACCTCCTGGACTGTAGCACACCAGGCTCCTCTGTCCTCCACTATCTCCCAGAGTTTGCTCAGATTCATGTGCATTGAGTCAGTGAGGCTATCTAACCATCTCATCCTCTGCTGTCCCCTTCTTTTGCCTTCAACCTTTCCAGCATCAGGTAGGTATAGCCAAGGAAATAACATCAGTAAAGTAATAACTCCCATTAGCATTTTATATGCGTTGATCAAAACGTCCATTTGGATTTTTCCATTCAATATTACACAAGAACGTGAATGAACCTTTTGGCCACCCAATAGACGAGGAAGTTCCAAGAGGTAAGTAATTGCCCCAAGTGAGACCCATCTGAGACCCAGGCTCAGTTTCCCACTTCCTCCAGCGTATCCTCTCTCCCCTACATCAGAGATTCCTGCTTTTGGAAGAGTCTCACTCGCTCAGGAATGCCAACTAGACAAAGTCTCCTCTTGACTACAATCAAACTGCAGAGTCAAGTCAGAAACACAAAATGAGGCATTTTAAAGAGTTCTTGATTTTGTTTTTTTAACATTCTTGAGGAATTCTGACATTCCCTTTTCATTAAGTCACAAAATCAGATTGTAAATTTTTCCCTGCCCAAGGTAGGGTAGGAAGACTCTGAGTGTTGGGGCTGAAACCATGGTAACAAAGGAGCATCTGGTCGCGGACTGACAGCCTGTTGGCCACCCATCATTAAGATGAGACATCGCACCTGTACGCTTCTCACCAAAACCACAGCCACCAATATGTCTGGAGTCTCTGTTACACCCCCTACCACCTGGGGAAAAGGCCCTTTGTCCTGGGAGCAGGAGTGCCCTGCTCTTTGGTAAAGCATCAGAGGAGGGAAGGGGAAGCAAATCAGTGCTCCTGGGTTGTCTCACTTTTAAAGGTATTAATATGGGCTTCCCTGGTGGTTCAGTGGGAAAGAATCCACCTGAAATGCAGGACACATGGATTCAATTCCTGGGTCAGGAAGATTCCCTGGAGAAGGAAATGTGAACCCACTCCAATATTCTTGCCTGAAGAATTCTATGGACAGAGGAACCTGATACAAAGAGTTCCTCTGGGGTCCCAAAGAGTTGGACATGAATTAGTGACTAAAACAATAAAAAGGTATTAATATACATCAATACCAACATACTCCCTGAGTGAAAGATCCTAGTGACCCTCTGAATCCCCCCTGTTAGAAGGTTAATTTAGGAAGTTGAAAAGGGAAAAATGATGCTGAGCTCCTCTCAGAGATGGGACTGGAGGTTCAGAGCTGAGGACAGGAGGAAGGCCGCTTCACATGGCAGGTCCCAATGAACCCTTAGGGAGTGCAGTACATTTCTGCAGTCCCTGTCACCCAAAAGCTCATAGAAAGGTCTACAAGATACATGTGGACCTATGTGAGGGTGGGACTTTCGTGAAAATTAGGGAGGAAGTTGAGGCCACATTTGGTCAGCAGCAAGACAGAGTATCCCCGAAACAAAGGGCAAAGAACGGAGATTCAGAATAGTTGGGGAGCAGGAGTCAGTGATGCTCTGAGACCATAAACCTTCCCAGAATTTGTAGACATCTTGGGAAGGACACGGGACATTCCCAAGGATGTGGAATTAAAATCAGAGACAACTTTCAGAGCATTTAGGAGGAGGGACCATCGGAATGATACCTGGGTTGTGCGGTAATATTATTATTCCTATATTAGAAATGAGGAAGTTGAGAAATTCAGGTTAAAGGGCCCAGGGCTATTGAGGGCCAGGAGGCTCAGAAGCAGCCAACATCATGAGTGGATAATAAAAAGGCAGATCCCAGGCTGTACTAGTGGAGACAGCATGTTCCAACCAAGGAGGGGGCGAGGGTGTCATTGAACCCTCTGTTCCTACCATCTGTGGTAAAGGGCACTCACTCTGAGTCTGGGTTTTGAGGAAGACATTGACAAACTGGAGTTTGACCAGAGGTGGTACCCAGGATGCGATGAGATCAGATCAAATATACAAGGGCCTGCTGCAGAAATAGGCTGCATGAGCCCGGGGGATGGGACACTGGGGGAACGGAGGATAGACAGGAGAGATGGCAGCTGTCCTGTTACAGAGGGTGCTACAGAGAGAAGGAACTGAGCAATTCTGTGGAAGTTTGGGGGTAGGCAAGAGACTGGGTGAGGACCTAAGGGATGGATCTCATGAAAGAAGATTTTAGCCCAACCTAAGAAGGAACTTATAAAGGAGGAACTTCCTAAATTAGCAAGAGTAGCAGCTACTTTGCAAGGTACCTATACTTAACTATGGCTTTTCAAAACCACTTCACATTTAATCTTCTCAAAATGTACTTGCAGAGTGTGAAAACTATAAAAGAGAAAACAGAAATCACTCCTAATCTCACCACCCAGAAAGAACCATAGCAATCACTAACAGCTTTGAAGTAGGTCAAGATACCCATCTAAGATATAAGCTTGAATGTGTGTGTGTGTGTGTGTGTGTGTATTTTTTAACCAGTTGAGATCCTGCCATACATATACAATGTGTTTGCAACTTAAGATCTATTATGATCTTTTTTCATATAATTGAAAATGTATTAGAATATTTCATTTCTATTATTATATGATTAATTATTTAATCATTCTTCTATCACTGGATATGTAGGATTTTTTTTTTCACTTTTGTAAATAACACAGCAGTTAACAGAAATCTTCATTGCCATCTTTGGTTACTTTTCAAGGATAGAGCCCAAAGGATATGGACATTTACGGCTTCAGCTACCTACTGCCAAATTGCTTCCCAGAAAGGCTGTCCTGGTGTCTCCTCCTATCAGCAGAGCCTGCCCAACTCTTCCCTTGCTTGCCAACATCACCTCAAGGTTTTTCCTAAAAAGAGCACTCCTCCTTATTCAGATGAGAATTGAGACCTCACTTTTCAGGAACACGTCTGTTATCTGCCTGCTTATGATAAACAAGGTACAGACGCTGTCCTGCACACACACCCTGATACACACACACACGCTAGACCATCTCGCAACCCTTCCAGACCTTGGGGAATCTCACCCCAGACCCACCTTGTTGAGGATGACATCTGCCCTCATCCTGCAGTGGGATGCTTCTTGAGGACTGGGTCCCAGCTCCTTCAAGACTACCAAGGGCATCTATATAATGAGCAAGGGGCTGGGCTCCAGGGCTTCCAAGGCCCCTTCCAGCCCTGACACATCAATTCTACCATCTGCATGTGCCACCTGTGAACTTGGGTACGTAAGAGGGTCAGGGAAGCAAAGGAAAGGCAGGACCGGGGAAATCATTGTTTCCAGGCAAACTGGAATAGAACTAAGTGTTCTAGAAGGCAGCATCTGGTGATCCCTGCCTGCCCTCTCCCAGCACACCCTGTGTTCTCCAGGCCCCGGGAGCACCGGGAGATCACTTTTCTCTGTCGGGTTTCCCTATTCACATGACCTGGGCTCCCAGCCTTCTCTTGTAATTTGAGCTGGAATTGGGAGTAAACTTCTCAAAATGAGTCATTATCTGAGCACTTCCCTCCTCCACCCCCAAGTCATTTGTCCCTACCCAGCTGGCCTCTGACATTGATCAACTGCCCCTCAGGACAGAAGGACAGAGGGAAGACTGCCAGGATGCTCCTTGGTTCCCAGCTTCAGAGAGCAAGGGGGTCTCACAGCCCTATGAATACTCCTGGTATTCTTAATTTTTAGTGGCCTCACGCTGGGTCTCCAGACTCTCATTAAATCGGGAAATGGATTACAGTGGGATCCCGAGGCAGACACATCTCTCCCCCTCTTATATTTACACCATTTCGTTGTTGTTATTTAATAGCTGCTGAGCACCAAGCCTGGCCAAGGTGGCCGGAACTAGGTCACGGAGGGTATAGCTGAGATGTGGGCTGTGTGCTCACCCCTCCCCAGTCCCACCAACTCAGGCCCCCCAGGATCAGCCCCCAAATCTCACTTTCACCACCAACCTCTGCTCTCTGCTCCCAATCCCCCAGACCTCGACTATCACAGAGGCACTCAGCCTGGAACCTCATCCCTCTCCTGGCATTTTGCCTATGATGTTGAAATGGGTACTTCTCTAATGAAATATATCACGCCTATAGAAAAAGGAAAAAAAAATAATATGAAAATATCCAAGCTTACTTTGACTATATTTTCTTGTGATCTGTTTCAGAAGAAACATTTTAAGAACTAAGACATTCTGAAAGCAGTTATGTTTCTCTCCGCGAGCCCATTGCCTCCTTCGTCAGAGGTAAGCGCTGCCCTAAATATGGTGTTTATCATTCTCCTGCATGTTTTGGTACTTTTGCTACATATGCATGTAGCCAGAAACAACGCAGGATACTGTTCTGCGTGTTTTCAAACTTTATGCAAATGGTACCATAATGTACGCTCCTTCTGCACTGTGCTTTTTCCATTCAGCATGTTTCAATGACATGTCCAGGTTGATTTGTAAAGCTCTGGTTCATGCGTTTCCCCTGCAGTATAGTATTTCATTGTTGGAATATAACAGATTTAATTTATCCATATTGGTTTCCGTTGTTTTGCTATCACAAACACGGCTGCCATGACAATTCCTGTCTTGCACCTGTGCAAGAATTTCTTTAAGGAATATATGTGTTGGAGCTCATTTCTTAACATGCCTATCTCCCCAGGAGGACACAGACCTATCCCTGTTTGAGGGAGGGCACGTGGAGCTCAGTAGAATTTGTTAAATTGAACCAACCTGGAAGGGGTCTACAGGATCATCTGTTTTAGCTCCTTCACTTACAGGTGAGGAAACTGACATCCAGTAAGGGAGCATAAAGTCATTTTGTGAGAGAGCTGGAACTGAAACTGTAGGCCCCTCCCCGTCTTCCCAGCCTGATCCTTACCAGACTCTGGGGGAGCTGGTGACCATTACACAGATGATCCGAAACAAAGAGGGAAGAGGCGGAGAGCAGAATGGTCCTTAAAGGGGTCACACCTGGACACCTGGCCTCCAGTTGTAGTCCTCACACCTGAACATGCTCCCTCCAGATGAGGTCGCCTCGGATCTGCATGCCCAGGGCCCAGACTGCAGCTTGCCTTTTGTGCTTTCCCTCCCGACTCCTAACCCAGTCCAGGGGAACAGCCCAGAACAGAAAAACAGGAGACCTGGATTTCATGGTTGAAAAATGAAGAGTGGGCTCAGGGGCCAGGTGCCTTGGGATGGAGTTTCCACTCCACTTTTTACCAGTTGTGTGGCCTTAAGTGAGTCGTTTTTCAGTTGCCTAGTTGTGTCCGACTCTTTGCGACCTCAAGGACTACAGCATGCCAGGCTTTTATGTCCCTCCCCATCTCCCAGAGTTTGCCCAAGTTCATGTCCATTGTATCGGTGATGCCATCCAACCGTCTTATCCTCTGTCACCCTCTTCTCCTGTTGCCCTCAATCCTCCCAGCATCGAGGTCTTTTCCAATGAGTTGGCTGCTTGGAGCAGGTGGCTAAAGTATTGGAGCTTCAGCTTCAGCATCAGTCCTTCCCATGAATATTCAGGGTTGATCTCCTTTAGGATGGACTGGTTTGATCTCCTTGCTGTCCAACAGACTCTCAAGAGTCTTCTCCAGCACCACAGTTTGGAAGCATCCATCCTTTAGTGCTCTGTCCTCTTTATGGTCTAGCTCTCACAACCACACACAACTATACGTAAAGCCTTGACTATATGGACCTTTGTTGGCAAAGTGATCTTTGCTTTTTAGCACGCTGTCTAGCTTTGTCATAGCTCTCCTGTCATTCCACCTCCTGTTACTTCAGCTCTACATGCCTCATTTCCTTCAACTTTAAGATGGGGATGATCATTCTACCTACTATAACATGATATTGGGAGGACTAAACAAGTTAGTGTATACAAACTGAATAATTTGAATTGGATAGGCACAATTGGAATAGTGCCTAGCACACAGCAATGCTAGATGGATATTTTTTAATTGAAGTATAGTTGTTTTTTAATATTGTAATAGTTTCAGGTGTACAATAAAGTGATTCTGTTATATATGTTTTTCAGATTATTTTCCATTGTAGGTTATTACAAGATCTTGAATATTGTTCCCTGTGTTTTCCAGTAAATCCTTAGCTTATCTATTTGATATTTGATAGTTTGTGTCTCAGAGAAGGCAATGGCAACCCACTCCAATACTCTTGCCTGGAAAACCCCATGGACGGAGGAGCCTGGTAGGTTGCAGTCCATGGGGTCGCTGAGAGTCGGGCATGACTGAGCAACTTCACTTTCACTTTTCACTTTCATGAATTGGAGAAGGAAATGGCAACCCACTCCAGTGTTCTTACCTGGAGAATCCCAGGGACGGGGAGCCTGACGGGCTGCCATCTATGAGGTCGCACAGAGTCGGACACGACTGAAGTGACTTTAGCAGCAGCAGCAGCTTGTGTCTATTAATCCCGTACTACTAATTTATTCTCCTTCAGTAACCTTAAGTTTGTCTTCTATGTGTGTGAGTGTATTTGTTTTGTATACAAATTCATTTCTATTATTTTTTAGATTCCACATATAAATGATGTCATATAATACTTGTCTTCCTCTGTCTGACTTACCTCATTTAGTGTGATCATCTCTAGGTCCATCCATCTTGTTGCAAATGGCATTACTTCATTCTTTTTCATGGCTGAGCAATATTCCTCTGTGTGTGTGTGTGTGTGTGTGTTACATACACAATCGTCTTAAACCAGTTGTCTCTTGACGGGCATTTAGGTTGTCTCCGTGTCTTGAGTCTCGTGATGGTGGTGCTACGATCACTGAGGTACATGTATCTTTTCAAATTAGAACTCTAATTCTTCTCTGGATACATGCCCAGGAGCAGGATTGCTGGATCATAGGCTAACTCTATTTTTAGTTTTTAAGGCGCCTCCATCCTGCTCTTCATAGTGGCAGGGCAGGTACTGTGTGTTTTACTATCCCCCCAACTCCATGAGAGGAGTCAGGGCAGCGTCAGTGCACTCCACACAGCATGGCCTTCCTTGCCGTCTGACTCTGCTGCCTGGCCAGAGGAAGGTGTTTCCCTGAGCCTCAGTTTCCTCATTTGAAAGTGGGGGGTGATACCATCTCTCACAAGAATAAAATGAGATAACACAAAAGGATCTTGATGAGGTACACTCCCCAAACAGACCTGGAGTAGTGGTCCTGTGATTTTATATATCCAGTCATATTGCTGCTGGTGAAGCTAAGTATCTTCCCATTCTTCCCGGGCTGCAGACCGTGAGGAAGCAGAAAAGATTCTGTCTTTAAAACATGAGGTCACCGCTGTGACAGCACCTGGCACAGTGTCTGGCCCGCAGGCCAGTGGCCGAATAAATGCTGGCCCGAAGTGCTCCCTACTCTGTCCCAAAGGTTTTCTTCTCCCAAGGACAGGAGAAATCAGAGAGGCCGCAAAGAAAGGTTCCTGAAAGCCTCGGAGCCTCTGTTTACTCATCTGTAAGTCAGGATATTGTTTTACACAGAACTGTGCTAAGTCAAAGTGGAACATACACAAAGTGTGCTGTAAACTCTAAAAGCACAATATAAATTCATTCACACATATTATAAAGAGAATGTCGAGCCTGCCTCAGATCCCCATCCTGCTTAAACTCTGGGTGTGACATCACGGGGCCTTTCCTCCCACAGGCCTCGCTGGCAAGCTCCTGTGTCCACCTTGCCAGTGTCCTGGGTTACGGGACAGCCGCCTAGGGAGCAGCAGGAAAAAGAGGCAGAGTGTGGGGTGAGGGACAGCCATCAGCCTGAAGGAGGCCCAGTGGTCGCTCGTAGGAAATTCAAGGGCTGGCCTCGGTTCCAGGAGGCGGAGCAAGGATGACCGCCATGTCTCTAGGAACATCCTTAATCATAGAAGACTAACTCCCAAAAGTCCTTCCAGAATATTCCCTATCAAAATCCTCAGTGGCTCCCCACTGCCCTTCAATTATACACAACTCAATGCAGCGTCAGCCACACCCTATCCTCACGTGGACCCTGAGCTCTGGCCAAACTAGGCTTCTCCCCACAAAGAGTGCAGCCTTGTTCTTGGTGCTCCTGGATTTTACATCCGCTCCCCAACACCATGGTCTCCTAAACAGGGGTTTGCAACCCAGCTGCTCACGAGATTCACCCAGGGGGCTTTCACGAATACAGGTGCCAGGGGCTTCCCCCAAGGATCCTGACTTAACTGTTAGGGGTTGGGCTGGCCATTGGTGTTTGTTTTTTTTAGATCTCCCCAGGCGACTCTCAAGTTGAGAGCTGACAGGTCTAGAACAGTCTCCCCCGCAGGAGCTCCGCCTGCCAAAACATCCATCCTCCACCACCCACGGGAACTGCTGCCCTGCACGGCGCCTGTGCTAATCACAGAAGGCAGGGCGCCCGCCTCTGAGCCCCTAGAGGCCGTGTGTCTGCGCATCACACTCTGCCTCGTGGTGGGCTCACCTGTGTCCCCAGTTCATCCCACCTGTTAGACAGCAAGCCCTCTGCAGATAAGTAGATCTGCCCCACACCATCCTAGCTTCCGTTCACCCTTCCTGGACCAAACAGGCCTCATTAAATCAGGATCCATTCAAAACTGTCCATGAAATTCAGAACACATGGGCCACCCCAAGCCTAACCCAGAAGACTGTGAGCTGAATGAGGAGTTGAGGAGGGAATAAGGATTTGTTTTCTTTGTTCAGGAGAAAAGGCCCAGAGTCAAACACTCACCCAGACACACCTCTGACCTTTATGCTCCCATGGTAATGCGCTGTCCTATAGACAGTGGGCCAAGGTGTCTGCCCTGGCCCCTGCTCTGGGGTGCTTCTGGTCTATATAGGTGACTCTCTCACCCCTTTACATAGGCAAGGAAAAGTGAGTATGAGTGTGTGAGTACACGTGTGTGCACAGTCAACCTGTACAAGTTACACCATGCATATTATCTGTATACACACACACATATTTATTTTAATTAATATGAGTTTCTTTGGTGTGCAGGAAGAGGAATTTCTTCACATCCCCTGAGATCCTCAAGCAAAGAGCCTCGGGAATCACTGTCTATATAACACAGCATCTTGCGCACAGGAAGTACTCAAAAAACATTTGCTGGATTAAATAATGAACTGAAAATTCAACCACCTGACTGCTGCTGATGCCAACACAGCCACCTAGAGAGACGCAGGGAATGAAGTCAGTGTAGGACCTGACATCGCCAGGAGCAGTCCAACAGAGTTTGTGCCTCTCCCTGCGCGTAGACCTGACGGGGACAGCTGGTCCCTCGAACTTCTCACAACTGCGTCCCTCAGCCGGTGTCAGGACAGATGGCTCTGGAATATTCCAGATAGAAGCCCTTTCCTTTTCTGTGTCCCATTCTGAAAGGCAGCGAAGAGGGACCCCTGCCACACACTCTCAGAAGGGATTCCTTTGCTTCACAAAGTCCGAGAGCCCAGTGGAACACCGCACAGAGGACAAAGGTTATCTGATGCCTGGCTGCACACTGCCACTCGCCATCGCAGGCTTCTGTCCCCAACTCTCATCTGTTTCCGGCTGACTCTCCAGATTCTTGGGGATCCCAGCCCTGGCCTTGAAATGGAAGAGGGGGATCTCCATGTGTGAGAGGAAACATTCCCAATTTACAGGAAGCCTCTGAGCACCCCCTGCCCCGTGTACTAGAAGGCAGAGGGTTGTTCTACTTCCGACTGGCTTTGTATTTCATTACAAAAGGCAGGCTCGGCAGCTCCAAAAGACACATGCCTAGACTCCTGAGGATTCTGCGCACAGCAAGATGCCAGGCAGACTGCAAAGTGAAAGTGAAAGTCGCTCAGTTGTGTCTGACTCTTTGCGACCCCATGGACTATACAGTCGACGGAATTCTCCAGGCCAGAATACTGGAGTGGGTAGCATTTCCCTTCTCCGGGGGATCTTCCCAACCCAGGGATGGAACCCAGGTCTGCCACATTGAAGGCAGATTCTTTACCAGCTGAGCCACAAGGGAAGCCCAGACTACAAACGCCAAGGTTAAATGTTAGGGAGCAGGCGTCAGCCATGCGGGGTAACACAAAGGACTTACCCTGCCTCTGCCCCCATATGAGAGTTGTCTCCTGATCTTTCTAATCTTGTGCCCTTCATCCTGAAGGCCAAGTGACCTCCAGGGTAATGAGAGCCAAGACCATCCTTCTGCATACTTATTCCTGGCTGTTCAACCTTGTCTGCTCACCCCGGGCTGCTCATCCCTGGATGCTCGCTTTTGTATACACACGAGACGATGCTCACACCCGGATGCTCACTCCTGGAATCTCATTCCTCACAGAGATCTTCCGGGTCTCAAGAAGATGACTAATCCTGGTACAGTAAATCACGTGCCTGCTCAGAATCAGGAAAAATGGAAAACTTACATATAGAGAAAGGATCTATATATAGGATGTAGGTCTATACAGAAAAATATAAACTATACATGGAAAATGTGTTTTCCCTATATAGAAAAAGTACACAATTTCTCTTGCTCTCAAGTGAGGAGATTGAAGCTCAGAGAGGTTAAAGGACTTAACTAAGGTCACATGGCAAGCAGGAGCAAGACAGTGTCTGAGCCCAAGTATCTCAGGGACCAGAGCCCACACCCTTTCAGCTTTGCTACATAGCATCACTGCACCACAAAGGGGCTGCAAGTAGGTCTGGCAGATGTCGGGCATCCCAGGAGCCAGCAAAGGCTTTATTCTAGCAGCCACAGGACCACTCTTTCCCATCATTTAAATCTATTTCAGGGACTTCCCTGGTGGTCCAATGGTTAAGACTCTGTACTTCCACTGCGGGGGGGCACAGGTTCGATCCCAGGTTGGGAAACTAAGATCCCACATGGTATGCAGTGTGGCCCAAAAAAAAAAAAAAAAAACCACCATTTCATTTACAACCTAAGCCAAAGGTCAGTCACCTTCCTGGTTAAACATTCTCCAGGTACTCAACAGTCATTGTCTGAGCACCTACTATGTGCTCGTGCAGTGAGGCTTGTGGGGTGATGAATGCCAGCTCCCCTTCCACTGCCAGCCTCTGCTCCGGCCTATCCCACATGGCTTCAGCTCTGGCGGCAAAGTCTCATTGATACGCAACAGAGTTCAAAATCACAGGCTTGGCAGGAAGTGCCATCTATACATAGCTCTACCATTCTGTAAGCACCGTTGGCTTCTTCTGAATAAATGCTACCCTACATTAAATGCCAGAATTCGGCGAGCCATACTGCATGTTTGCAATGAGATTGAGAACTAAAGGCAAGATTGATTCTGATGTGAGCACCAGCAAAGCAAATGGGTTTTTGAAAACCCTATAATTTCCCTGCAACCCTTGACTTCACTAAACACACATTTTTAGACTCCAGCACAGTTAGGTAGGCATTAAACAAAAATGAGGTAGTCTAATGATGATTTATGTGTAGGATAACCTTCTATAAAGAATTCTGCTCTGATTTCAGGGTAACTTACAGAGGTGCCAACTTAAGCAAACAATGCTGCTTGTTCTGTGTCCACTGCCACGGCGTGATCCCAGGGCAGAGCATTCATCTGCAATTGTCTTAAATCTCCTGAAATTCACCCAGTGGTGCTCGGGAAATGCAGCACCTGCCATGAACTAAATGGAAAAGCAAAATACGACACATGCACACGCCGCCAGAGGCACCTGTGAACACAGACATTTCTGCTTGACTGAGGAGCTGCGGCTGATGGTTCTGGAGCCAACCAACTGGCATGCAAACGCAGAGCAGCCTGCCTGCAGGGAGACAGGAAGGGGTGCTGGGGAACTGCGGGCATGCGCTCCAGGTGGGAGCCTCAAGAGCTCCTGGGATGCGAGCATCAAAGCAGAGATCTGGTACACCCATCCCTGGCTGTGTAACCTCGGGAGGGGCCCCTCCGCTCTCCCCAAGCCTGGTTTCTTAAGTGAGGTTAAGAATGTGTCTCCTACAAATGGGTTGGAAGGATTCAGTAAGATGCTGCTTGTGAACTGGCTTTATAAACCTGAGAGCACTATATAAGTGAAAGATGACACAGACGTCAGGGTCCAGTGCAAGGTGACCCAGGTCACCTCTAAGAGCTAAAACTGAACCATCTGGGCTCAGATGCTGCCTTACTATGCCCTCTATGGCCTTGGGCAGGGGACTGGCTTCTCTGCCTCAGGCTGCTCATCCGCAAAATGGAGCTAATCATGCCACCTACTACATAGGACACTTATGAAGATGGAAGGAATGACTCATGAAGAGCACACGGAAGAACTGTACAAAAAAGATCTTCATGACCCAGATAATCATGATGATGTGTTGACTAATCTAGAGCCAGACATCTTGGAATGTGAAGTCAAGTGGGCCTTAGAAAGCATCACTACGAACAAAGCTAGTGGAGGTGATGGAATTCCAGTTGAGCTCTTTCAAATCCTGAAAGATGATGCTGTGAAAGTGCTGCACTCAATATGCCAGCAAATCTGGAAAACTCAGCAGTGGCCACAGGACTGGAAAAGGTCAGTTTTCATCCCAATTCCAAAGAAAGGCAATGCCAAAGAATGCTCAAACTACCGCACAATTGCACTCATCTCACATGCTAGTAAAGTAATGCTCAAAATTCTCCAAGCCAGACTTCAGCAATACGTGAACCGTGAACTCCCTGATGTTCAAGCTGGTTTTAGAAAAGGCAGAGGAACCAGAGATCAAATTGCCAACATCCGCTGGATCATGGAAAAAGCAAGAGAGTTCCAGAAAAACATCTATTTCTGCTTTATTGACTATGCCAAAGCCTTTGACTGTGTGGATCACAGTAAACTGTGGAAAATTCTGAAAGAGATGGGAATACCAGACCACCTGACCTGCCTCTTGAGAAATCTGTATGCAGGTCAGGAAGCAACAGTTAGAACTGGACATGGAACAACAGACTGGTTCCAAATAGGAAAAGGAGTACGTCAAGGCTGTATATTGTCACCCTGCTTATTTAACTTATATGCAGAGTACATCATGAGAAATGCTGGACTGGAAGAAACACAAGCTGGAATCAAGATTGCTGGGAGAAATATCAATAATCTCAGATATGCAGATGACACCACCCTTATGGCAGAAAGTGAGGAGGAGCTAAAAAGCCTCTTGTTGAAAGTGAAAGAGGAGAGTGAAAAAGTTGGCTTAAAGCTCAACATTCAGAAAACGAAGATCATGGCATCTGGCCCCATCACTTCATGGGAAATAGATGGGGAAACAGTAGAAACAGTGTCAGACTTTATTTTTTTGGGCTCCAAAATCACTGCAGATGGTGACTGCAGCCATGAAATTAAAAGGCGCTTACTCCTTGGAAGAAAAGTTATGACCAACCTAGATAGTATATTCAAAAGCAGAGACATTACTTTGCTAACAAAGGTCCATCTAGTCAAGGCTATGGTTTTTCCTGTGGTCATGTATGGATGTGAGAGTTGGACTGTGAAGAAGGCTGACGCCGAAGAATTGATGCTTTTGAACTGTGGTGTTGGAGAAGACTCTTGAGAGTCCCTTGGACTACAAGGAGATCCAACCAGTCCATTCTGAGGGAGATCAACCCTGGGATTTCTTTGGAAGGAATGATGCTAAAACTGAAGCTCCAGTACTTTGGCCACCTTATGCAAAGAGTTGACTCATTGGAAAAGACCCTGATGCTGGGAGGGATTGGGGGCAGGAGGAGAAAGGGATGACCGAGGATGAGATGGCTGGATGGCATCATGGACTCAATGGACGTGAGTCTGAGTGAACTCCAGGAATTGGTGATGGACAGGGAGGCCTGGCGTACTGCGATTCATGGGGTCGCAAAGAGTCGGACACGACTGTGCGACTGAACTGAACTGAACTCAATCACTGATCACTCGTTTTCTTACTATCACTATCACTATGATTATCATTTCACCTTAGGCCATCTGACTTAGGAGAGAATACCTCGGTTGCTTCAAAATGGTTCCCTGTAATCTCTAACCTTCTAACCCTGTTAAGGCAGGGTCCCCCAACCTCTGAGATCTAATGCCTGATGATCTGAGGTGAAGCTGACATAATAATAATCGGAATAAAGTGCACAATAAATGCAGTATGCTTGAATCATCCCGAAACCATGCCCCCTACACCACCAGTCCATGGACAAATTGTCTTCCGTAAAAATGGTCCCTGTTGCCAAAAAGGTTGGGGACTGCAGTAGGCACTGAAGGTGCCTCAGAAGAGGAAGATGAGGGAGTCTGAATCAGATGTTCCCTTCTCCATAAAAGCAAACAATAAGCAACAACAACAAAATTAAGGATAAGTTGCCTTTTCCTCTCTACAACTGCTTGGATGAGAGAAAGAGTAGTTGTCGTGAGTCTCTGGGTCAGCCTTCAGGGTGAAGTCATTAAAGTATGTTACCGAAATGGAGCTTGGGCTTTGGGGACAAGAGCTCTGGGTCCAAGCATAGGCTCTGCCACTGAGAAGCTGTGTACCCTGGAGCAAACTGCTTGGCCTCCTGAATCTCATTTCTTTGTACTTAAGAATGGGGGTAGCACGCCTCCCTCGAAGGGTTAAGAGGAAAATTAAATGAGATAACTGACATCCAGGTACGTGCCATAGGGCCCTGCGTAAAAGCATACCTTAATACATGTTTATCTCCTCCTTCTGACTTTTCTTCTAATTATACAAGTCCCAGACCCTCACTGCATCTCTTTCCTCATCTGTAAAAGGGAGAAAGGAATGGGGTTCCTTTGAGGAGTCAATGAGATCATGTAAAAGCACCTTATAAACTGCTTAGTGTTATTACTGAGCCAGGGTTTGAGACTGAGCGGATGAGACCCAGGTAGTTTGTGGAGCTGAGCTTTGCTGTGCTGATACCACACCTTCCTTCTTTCCTCAACATCATTCTGATCCGGCACCATGCAAGGCATAAGCGAATACAGAGATTAATAAAACAACAGCCATTTTGTTTGTCTCATTCTGCCCAGATATCATGATGCCCTATTTGAGTTAAAAGCACTGCAGTGGTCATCCACCTGGCCCCAGCTATTTACAGCTTTCTCAAGATCATGTTCGGGGGAAACCATTCTCCAGTGATCCCAGTATCACAGATCCTCTGGGAGGCTGCATCCCTAGCTAACCTGTGTTCTGTCTCCAGCCCGGTACCCAGAGAAGGTAGCATGGCCCATGGTTGGACCACATCATGAAGCTGGGTGGGCAACTTCCCTTCTGAGCTTAGCCCACCCTTTTTCCATCTGAGAATCCAAGTCTTGTCAGCGGCCTAATGTTCGTCTAAAGGATTCCATATACAGTAGGTTTCATGGTCCCCATTTCATAGGTGAAATAACTGAAGCTTTGTAAGTAAGTTGCTCCAGCTCACAGATAAGAACTAGCAGACTCCACAGCCTGACTTCTTTCTGCCACATTCCCCTACCTTTCCCTCTTCAGTAAATTGTCTGCTTGTATCTGTCACCCTATTTTTTATTGTGTTGTCTTTTTCTTGTTGATTTGCAGCAGTTTTCTAAAAAATATATATTCGTGTATTAATTTTTTATGAGACAACACAGTAAAGAGTTCAGAAGCACAAATAAGGGAGTCTGGATGCAAAAGTTTAAATTGTGGCTCTACTGCTGACTAACTTGGCAATTCAATTAGCTTCCTTGTGCCTTAGTTTGTTCATCCATAAAATGGAGAATGCTTATTTACTCAGCTTCAGATTTCTGTGAAGGTTAAATGAGCAAAGCATATAAAACGTTTAGAACAGAGCCTGGAAACTTAGTAGGTGCTCCATAAACAGTAGTCATTATTATCAGGCTGCCATTTTTTTCACTAGATAGAACCGTTATGAGTTAGATGTCCTTTCCAGACTGACTTCTCTCTCACCGCTTCTATTTACCCTCCAGCCACAGCCTCAAGTCACCCTATCCTCTCCTTGTCTTTCCACACTGTGACCTCACCCAATGTGCTATTTCTGCTCCAAGGCCTCCCTCTCCTTCAAGAGCCTTTCTGAGCAGACATCATCAGAAAGAATCCCAGTCTCTGATACATCATCTCTTCTTGGGAAGATACTAAAACCCCTAGGTAGGAGCTGCTGAAGGCAAGAAACAGGTCATAGTTAAGCTGAATTCCTCCGTAAGGCATGAGACTCTGCCTAGCACCCATTTGTTAAATCATCTTGAGCACACCATCTATTTCATATTAGTACAGGCTGACAATCCCAGCCCATTTTCTCCAAGCCCTTAAGTAGTCAAGAGCTGAGATCCCCAATTTTGCACCTAAACAACAGAATGTCACAGAAGGAATCCACAGAAGTGGTCTCTCTCAATGTAGCTCTGAAGTAGCTCAGTGTAATAGAGATCAAATGCCGTCACGCCTAGATTTTGTAAAGTATCATTTTCCCATGTGACCTTAGGCAGGTCTCCTTCCTTCCTGCCTGCCACAGGGCGGTCCAGCAGGGGAGAGGGAGAATCTGTCATTTCATCATCATCAATAATCATCATCTCTGAATACTGGAGGGGATAGGGGTCTGAATGAAACACAGTTCCCGCTCTTGCTGATTAACATTCTCATAGTGGGGATAACACAGATTTTAAAATATTATAGGACAAAATACGATTAGTGTCTTGAGCAAGGAACTGATAAATTTCGGATGGAGTTCAGAAAAGGATCCCCTGGAAGGAGGTTAATCTGGATGATTTTTAAATCCATTTTTAGCAGAAATCGGGAAAGACATCATGGGGGAAAAAGGGGGTATTTGAACCAGACTTTGAAAGATGGGTAGGTTAGACAGACAAAGAAGGAAAGAAGTCTGATAGCAAAAGAAAAGCATCCCATGAGTAGTTAAGATGCAATGCTCTGAGAATGAGCAAGAAAAAAGAGGGGAGGGACAGACGAGGGCATCGGTCTGGGCCTCCATTTCTTTTTCAATAAATGAAGAGGCTGGACCATATGACCTTAAAGGCCCTACAGTAAGTGACTCTGTTCATTTGTAGCCTACATGTGCCCAACAGTTTTCCAAGCACCACCTGGGCTCTCTCATCTGTGCCATCCCCTGTCCAAGTTGGTGGAGATTCATGGGATCTAAGTAGCTTTAGCATCAGCTGGAGCAAAATGCAATTAATACACTAATCCTGCATTCCAAAGCCAAACAAGATCATATCTGATTGTTATTGTGCTGGGATTATCCATCCTTGTCCATCAGAGATGATGACACGAACAGAATCCTAAGTTCCCAGATCAGGACCAACTTTGTGTCTCCCACTGGGCCCCAAACAGAGCCAGGGCCTGATAAAGCCTCCTTGTTAGAATGGTTGTTCACTGATCTTGCAGCTGGAGAGCTGTTGCTGTTGAGAAAAACCGAAGCCTCTGGTCACTGCACACAGAGCCAGAAGCCAGGGCAAGTGCTGGGGACGTGTTTTGGCCCCCAAGCAAGTGCAGGAAACAGGGATGAGCCCTCCTCCTATGCTGGAATCTGAGGACAGGCCATTCCTAATGAGGAGCCTGCTCCCGAGAGGCAGCAGGAAATAGAGCAACTGGAGGAGCCCAGCTCAGACCCAGGCCACTTATTAGCTATGTGGTCTTAGGAAGTTGCTCAACTTCCCTGGGCCTCCACTGTCCTCATTCATACAAAATTGGGGGGAAAAATAGAAAAGCAAAAAACTGTCTTTCTTAAAGGGTTATTGTGTGGATTAGAGGTAATATATGTAGAATGCCTAACACAAAGGAAGTCTCAATACATAACAAATATTATCATTAATCTTATTATTACACTGTAACAGGTGCTGTGAGGGCCCTGGGGATAAAGAGCTGGGAAAGATGGAGTTGTCCACTCTCCTGCAGCAGACAGACAGAAACAGTCTCCTCTGCTGTGAGACACAGTGAATTAAGTGTTCCAGGAATGGAACCAGAGGAGCCATAGGTCTGCCACAGGCTGATGTTAAGGTTCATGGAAAGGGACACATGTGAACGAGTTTAAAGGACAAAAGAAGAGTGCAGTGTCAATAATAAAGAAGAAGGGATCGGTGCAGACAGGCAGAGGAGGTGCAGGACCAAATACAAATAGGTATGACAACCTATGAGCAACTTGGAACACTGGGGACAATTAGGAAGGGGGGCGATGGGTGGTGGGCTCACTGACTCCCACCTGTAGTCTGGGAACACTGTCCATTTCCCAAAAGAACCCTCTAGCTGTTTCTCCTTGCTCCTGCTTCTCCCTTCCCCCAACACACAGGGTCCATTGTGCACTCCCACCGAGGCCAAGGCCTGATGACAACCCAGCAGCCAGGAGCCCAGCCCACTTGGACCAGGGAGCTGCTCCAGGCTTGTCTTCCACACCCAGGCAGACACATCTGGTCCACACATCTGAGCAGTGGCCAAAACTGCCCACTGGGGCCCAGACAACCAGTCAGGATGCTGGTGAAGAGCATGCTGGGAAACTCCCACAAGGAGCCCACATCAATATAATCAGGCCTGGTGGAAATTAAAAGCTATTAGGAACAGGGCCGGATTTATCTTTATATCCAGTAACATGCATTGTAATGGTGATCATGCAGATGGGAAATTAAACCACATCTCAGCTTCACTGGAGGTCTTAATTTTAATTTAGTTTACACACAGCCTTTCACCCTATTACCCCCCACTCCACACACTCTGTAGAGCCAGTTTACTTCAGACCAAGTCTCCTGGGAGAGAAGTAAGAGGCAGCACTCTGCCAGCTCCTAGGTGAGAGGCTCTGTGCTATTTTACATACATCACTGAAGAGCCTGATGGGAGGAAGTTGACCAGCTCGAGGGGCAGGAAGGAGGAGGAAGAGATGGGCAGGAGTGGTAGGGCATGCTGGGGAAGGTAGCACTTCGAGCTGTCTCTCAGCCTCTACCTATCTGTGCAAAGCACAGCCCCAAAGTGGCTCAGAGTTTCAGCAGTGGCTCCAGGAGGCTTACCTGCCCCTCCTAATGGGTACAACTGGAAAGGCCAACCCGTGAGCCAATACCAACCCATAGGGCTTGCTTAGGGCCCTGGCCTCTGATTCCTTAAACCGCCCTCAGAGAGGCCTTGGAGGGCCCCCTCCTCATTTATAGGGGTCTGCAACCACCCCTTCCTCCCAGAGCACTCATCCTCCTAAGGGAGATGTCTCCTGGGCCCTGAATGGCCCACACAAGCCTCTTGTTCCTCTTCCTGCTCTCTCACCTGTATCTACTGGCCCTGTGGTTGAAGGATCTGAGCCCAGCCCTGCAGACCCAGAGATCAAAGTCAACACCATTCTCCCTGCTCCAGGAGCTGCCCTAAAGTGTCAGAGGAAAGTCACTGGAGCTCCTAAGGAAGTGCATCCTTAACCTCAAGGCAACCCCATCATTATATCTCCCCCATCACCATGAAAAGCCGCTGTCCAACATCCCAGCTGAAGCGTGCGCGTGCACACACACACACAAACACCAGTGTGGAATGGATACCAAAGTATCCTGTCTTTATGAAAAAAATCAGTAAGCAATTTGCATTTTCCAAAATTAAAGCCTGGGGCAGGTAGACCCAAGTTCTGGCCCTTTATCTACAGAGTCTGAAGGATGCAAAACTCTACTCCTTCTGGTTCTCATGAATTCCTCTGCAAGGCTGTTATAATTGGCTGCATGGCTTTGGGATCTAAAACATAGCTACAGAGGATCTAGAATGATGCTGGATGGAGTTGGAGAACTGGGCAGGGGAGGAAAATTCTCTGAGGCTCAAGGCAAGGAAGAGGTCTAAAGAACCGATGTGTACAGAGCCCAGCAGACTGGCGTCTAGCCCACTTCTCTGATAATTATGCCCTTTGGGGCCACCAGCCCAGGCTTGACATCAAAGACAGCCCTGAAGCACCAACAACAGTGAGCCTGGGGGAAGCTCACTGCTTCCAGCTCCTCCACACAGGAACCAGGTTAACCTTCATCTCTCCCGCCTGAGATGAGCTTCTAACTACCTCACGCCCCCCACGCTCAGCCTATCCCAGTGCCTCTGTGCACGCAGTTCCCACATCCTTTCAGAACTCTCCCAATCATCCCTTCACATATCCACGGGACATTTGTCCCGTGCTGCAAGGTGGTGTGTTAGGAGCCAGAGGGGTGTGTGCGTGAAAACAACCCAGGTTCCACCCTTGGGAAGCTCACTCTGGTGGGGCACACAGACCCCGATACACAGCAATACACACCCCACAACAGGAAGCAGCAGGACAGAGAGGAGCACGCTCTTATAATTATCATCACAGTCCTAGCCCTTCCTCTGTGTGGCAGGCAGTGTTTGAAGCATCTGACACATGAACTAGTTTCATTCTTTCTTGATCCTTGTGAAGTAGGTCAATCATCACCCCCCTTTATTATCGTTGGGGAAAATGAGCCGCCATGGAGGTAGAAGTTACCTAGAGGGTTGAGTTTCAAGCCCTGGCAGTCTGATCCTAGATTCTGAGCTCAGTCATTACACTTGACTCAGTTCTACGAAACTTTCCCAAATACCAGCACTGACTTTTTCACCTTCCTGAGGCCAGGATCCCCCTTGTCTACAGCATACAAGCCTCTGTTGTACTCAGAGTAACTCTTCTTGGATACATTTGTATGGGTGCCAGGAGGCAGTTCCATGTGGGGTTCAGGGCACAGGCTAAAAAAAAACAACCCTGGGTTCAGCCTGCCCTCTGCATGATAAGATGTATGACCCAAAGTCTCTTTACTTCTTGGAGCCTCAGTTTCCTCTTCAGAAAAGTGAAGGGAAAAAAATACATTTGCAGACTTTTTGTGAGGATAAAATGAGGTCATATATAAAAGTTTCTTAGCCCAGTGCTGGGCATATAGTAAACACTCAAAAATTATTATTATTTTAATGAATATAATTCTTGGTCTATAAATTCATGTCTATAAGAAAATACCACATTTCTTTATATTCTTTAAATCATCTTTCCACGTGACTGCTGGAGAGACAGGACATTCAATCTCCATCCTTACTGGGGCTTCCCTCAGGAGGCACCAAGGTCCAGGGTCTTTCTGGTGCTCACCAGCCTGTTGTCCCTGCCTGCATCATCACTCTGGGTCAAAGGCTGTGTACTTTATGCCTCCTTTGAATATAAGAACCCTATCCTCAGTCCCAGACCCCATGGAGCCACCCACAGCAGACCCTGTGGAGTCCGACCACTTCCTCCAGCCATGCCCTCTGAGCAGCCCACAGCACCACCCTGCCTCTGGCATCTGTTTGTCTCCTACATTTTCACTGCCCTCGGAGGCTCTCCTCCCCAGCCAGAATACCCATCCTAATCTTTTCTGTTCACTTATGGTTTTACAAAAGGCAGGAAGAGCAGATATCAAGTAGTTTCCGATTCCTGTACAAGATCTGAGACCAGGAGATATAATGGCCTGGCCATCGGCTTGGGACTGAGAGCAGGAAAAAGTTCCAAAGGCAAAACAAAAATTAATGTCTCAAAAACATATCACATCACCTTGGCTGTCAAGATGCTGAAGCACTGGTCTCCCAGCTCTACCTTGGAGCCACCCTAGGAGGAGGAGGTTTAAAACTGCTCATGTCCAGGTTCTGCCCCTAGAGTTTCTGATCTGGGATGGGGCCCAGGCACTGGTGTTTTTTCAAAGAGCTCCCCTGGACTTCAGCTGTGTAGCAAGATTAGGAACCCCAGCTTTACAGGTGTCATGAACAGAAGTCTGTTCCTCCAACTAACCTGCAGAACTCACGCAACTAGAACCACTTCCTGTACCCCAGGGATGAGCCATCAGTGCTGGAGGGGCACTCAGCGAGCAGTCTGGCCAAGTGCCTCCATTTCACAGAAAGGAAAACCAAGGCCCTTGATGCAGAAAGGAAGAAAAAGTGGCAGGGCCTCTGCAATGTACAGCAATGCACAGAGAAATGCTGGAGCGAGGGAAAAACCCCACGGTTTTTTAACTGGAGGCCTGGAGGTATTCTGAGGATCTGAGGTCCTCTCTTGGGGTTTCCAGACCTGTTTTCTTGTGGAAGGGACAACTCTGCATAGGGAGAAGGAACCAGCAACGAAGGGACTGCAATCACAGTGCCTCTAACAAAGAGATCCTACAACACAGTATTAAACCCTTTTTCCAACTCCTGGCACAGCATGAGGCCAGCTAAGATTCTGAAGGGATGTCTAGGCAGCTCATGAAATAAGAGGCCCACATGCGTGCTCACTCAAGTCTGGTCCCCTGAGAATCCTGGGAACATGGACCATATACCAGCCTCTCATCCCTCCTTTCCCCACAGTCTTTCATAGGTAAGGTCTTTCAGCCTTGCCTCCCATCCCTAGGGCCATGGGCCATCACAGACCCATCAGAGAGGTCAGGAAAGAAGGTGAGCCCGCTCCTTCGGGGGAGCAGGACCAGCCTGCGTCTGATGGGACCTTCTCGCACACAGGCCACTGGCACATGAGTTTTCAGTACCTCACACGGAGACGCATCAAGCCAAGACTGAAGACACTTTTTTGCCAAAGCATCACCAGAACAATAAAAACTGCTCGCCAGAACCAACCTCGAGAGCTGGGTGAGCTCAACCACCAACTCAGCTCCTCTGATTTTGCACCCCACCCCCGCGCCCCTGCCTACGCAGTGCCACGGTCCTTTCTTACCTGGGATGATGGCGACTGTGTCTTTCTCCCAGGACACAACGCTAACGTATTCCTGCACTGAAGAGGGGATGAGGCACTTGAAGACGGCCACGCTACCCGCATCGACCTTTGATCCTCCACCCGGACGGTGTAGGGTTCCCTGAAAACTGCAGACAGATTGCAGGGCAGAAAGAAGAGGGTATCACAAGCTGGGCTGGGACAGGGTGGGGGACCCGAGAAAGCCACTTCTCAGCACCCCAGGCCTCACCCACCATCACTTCTTCTCCCACATCCCACCTGGCCCACCCAAAAGTTCCTGCCAGGGAACTGATTCCTGCCTTGTCCAGCAACCTCCTCCACTCCCCACTCTCCCTCAGAAACACCCAGCCTCCCTCTACAAGACCGTAACTCCACCTTCTAGCCTTTCCAGTTTTGGGGAGTTTTAACAAAGTGCATTAGGTTGTACAGGCCTGGAGGGCAGCACCTGCACCCTGCAATGGGATCATTTCAATAAGGGGATGTGTGCTTTATAAGGAAAAGTACCAGAACACCTCTAAGGAAACCACACTCAACTTCCTACATTATTCCCGGGCCCAGGGTGGTAACGGTTTGGGGCCCGGTGACCATCACATGCAAACAAGAACCGTGAGACATGATCTAACAATAGATGCTTTTGTACGCCACTTCAAAGTGAAAGGCAGCCTGGGAAAATGCAGTTAACATGCACAACTTTCTGTAGGGCTCAGGGGTTTATAAGAACAATGAGAGAGGATATTTGAAGCAGTGAAGATCTCTGAAAATGCAGAACGCCAGCGACGTGGGCAATCTCCAAGATTCTCCCAAAAGAAGCACCTTGCTGCTCTCTGTCCTGACCTGACACCACCTACAGCCTGACCTCCGATCCTGGTCCTGCCTTCAGATGGCCCCTGCTTCACCGTGTGCAGTGGAGACCTCCCGCCTCGTCCCAGGGCTGGTTTCTGGGGCACTGTCTCCTGCAGATGCTCTGCCTGTCCAGGCCCCTGGGTGGGTTGGACCAGCCTTGGGGTAGAGCTGAGGGGCCCGCCTCTGTCCCTCTCTGATCCTCCCCTGCTTGGCCTCTCCCCAGGGCCCTTCTCCATCCTTCCAGGTCTTCTCTGCCAACAGAGCTGGTGCAGCCAGAGCCCCACTGCCTCCCGACCTTGTCCCTCAGCAGGCACCTGGGCAGCGTGCCCTCCTGCTCTCCCTGCCATGGTTGCCAGGGTGATACTCAGGGCCCAGCAACCCCTCCGGCTGTGCACCTGCAGCCCCTGTGGCTTCATCAAGAGCTTTTTAATTGGCTGCATTTCCCATCAGGCCAGCCCCGTCCAGTCTTCTCCTGGCCTTTTTTCTTTCCCTCCCCGTGGCTGTGATGGGAAGACGCACAGTTGAGATGGAGGAGAGAGGCGTGGAGGGAGGCACCCCCAGCTCTGTGGGGCTATGGTCCCCCCGCCCTTCTGTGCGCTGGACGTGGCACTGCCCGCGGGTGCGAGGAGAGCACAGAGGAGACTAAAGAGAGGGAGCAGAGAGCAGAGGGAAGGGCTGGGGCAGTCCCCCAGGGCCAGCAGAGCCAACAAGCCAGCCCTTGCTGCCACCTCTGAGCAGCGCTGTAACATGGACAAGAGCCAACGGACATTCTGAAGCCTCAGTTTCCTCATTCATAAAAGGAACAATACCAGCAGCATGGAGCAGGCCTGGCACATGGAAAATACTAAAGCAGTGCTGCTTGTCATTACAGCTACACTTCTGGGATCACCTGGTGAGATGACCTTGGGCAAGTGGCTTAACCTTTGTCTTAGAGACCTCACTGTAAGAAACACCAGACAGGATTATTGTGAAAACTGACACCTCACCCAGTAACATGCAGGTAACAGGAAATAGGGCATCGCTTGCTCTTAGCTCAATCCTCCAGGCGGTGGAGGCCACAACAGGCCTCCAAACCGTGGCCTCAGGGCTCCCAGTCCAGCACCTGGGTCCTCTCGGGGGAAGAGTGCTGGTCCCAAAGAGAGGGTCCTCTGGAGCCCCAGAGGAGATAGCTAAGCATGGTCCTGGGGTGCTGAGGGCTCAGGCTCTTCCTCTAAACAAACCAGCAGGATGAAGTCCATGCTCAGTTGCTTAGTCGTATCTGACTCTCTGTGGCCTCATGGCTGTAGCCCGCCAGGTTCCTCTGTCCATGGAATTTTCCAGGCAAGAATACTGGTGTGGGCTGCCATCCTCCAGGGGATCATCTTCCCAATCCAGGGATCGAACCTACATCTCTTGCATTGGCAGGCGGATTCTTTACCATTGAGCCATTTGGAAAGGCCAATGGGCTAAAGATCAGCTCTTTAATTAAAAACTCTCAACCCAGTTCACCCCCTATATACACCCATTCCCTGCTACTTGGAACTTCGTACATGTGAGAGGCTGCTGTAAGGCAGAAGCACCTGAGTGCAACTGAGCATTATCTCACTGGACCATCACACAGTGATGAATGGGGTAGGTGCCAGCAGTTAGCTCTGCAGAGGCAAAGCTGAGGCTCAGAAAGGTGTGTTTTGCACCTAAGGTAAGTTGCTAAAATTCCCAAGAACAAAACAACTTTCCTTGAGGGGCTGACTCTTTGCTAGGCCAGGAAGTCAGAGCAGGATCCATCACTAGGCAGGCAGATCCAGGAGACTTTCCTGAAAACCTCTCTCCCCTGCCCAAAACAATCAGCAGGAAAGATGGTGCACCCAAGGCTGGGTGCCATCGTAGTGGGCTAGCTAGAACACTACCTGTCCTTTCCCACCCAAAATGCCTAAGAATCATTCACGAAACCTCAGTGTTTTATTACTATTTCAGGCACACTGCCCAATGGATTAGAACACACCAGCATATCATGACATCCTAGTAAACACTGGCTGATTTAAGCCACTGTCTTGCCTCCAGACCTAACAAAGAGAAATGAGACTTTCTAGTTCCTATAAAGAGACCAGTTGAAAAGCCCTCACTTCCTTGCCTCCGTCAACTCTTCCCAAGACCAAAATCCTTCACTGTTAAGAGTTTTCCATCATGGATTTTACCTAAATGTCTGTCCTCACGAGATACCTTATAGTCAGATGTCCATCAGCAATGGAATGGATAAGTAAAGTGTGGGATGGTCAGACGAGACTCCACGGCAATGAGAATGAACAACCAATAACTTTGCACACAGTAGGGCTAAACCCTGCACTCTTGCCTGGAAAATGCCATGGACGGAGGAGCCCGGTGGGCTATAGTCCATGGGGTCGCTGGGAGTCGGACATGACTGAGTGACTTCACTTTCACTTTTCACTTTCATGCACTGGAGAAGGAAATGGCAACCCACTCCAGTGTTCTTGCCTGGAGAATCCCAGGGACGGGGGAGCCTGGTGGGCTGCCGTCTCTGGGGTTGCACAGAGTCGGACATGACTGAAGTGACTTAGCAGCAGCAGCAGGGCTAAACCCTAAAAACAACAGTGAGCAAAAGACTCAAGAGAACATGTGCTATAGGATTCCATTTAGATAAAGCACAGCAATAGCAAACATCTATCTTGTTAGAAGTCAGGACCGTGGTTTCCCCAAAGGGTGGAGTGACTGAAAAAAAGCACGAACAGGCTTCTGAAATGCTGATACCTTCATCTGGATATTAAACTGTGAAAATTCATCAATCTATATACTTATGCACATTTCTTTTATATATTCTATTTCAATAAATGGTTTTTCTTTTAAAAGTTACTGAATGTTTTTCATGAATCAAGTACTAAAATGAATACATTACTTAATTTAAACAGGCGTTATCTATTGAATCAACACACATAGTGATGAATGGGTAGATGCTTGCATCAGCTTTGCAGGTGAGGAAGCTGAGGCTCAGAAAGGTGTGTTCTCTGCCTAAGGACACACAGTGCTCAGTTGCTCAGTCATGTCTGACTGTTTGCAACACCATGGTCTGTAGCCCGCCAGACTCCTGTGTCCATGGGATTCTCCACGCAAGAATAACTAGAGTGGGTTGTCATTTCCTCCTCCAGGGGATATTCCAGACCCAGGGATCAAACCTGTGGCTCCTGCACTGCAAGCAGATTCTTTATCCCTGAGCCATCTAGGAAGCCTTAAGAACCCACAAGAAGTGGCAGAGCTAAACAACACAACCTTCCTTAAAGGGCTGCCTTCTTCCCGGTTATTCTCGTCCTCAGAATGGATGCTAGCTTCTCCCATTCCTGCCCTGTAGGGGAGCCCGTGTCTGGTCCTTTACCTGCTTTGACGCGGATGTTGGGGCTCCGGATCTTGCCGGCAGCGTTCTCCGCGGTGCAGAAGTAGTCATTGTCGTGGATAAAGCTATTGAAGGCGGAGGGGGAGAAGGGGTAGAGCTGCAGCGTCCCGTTGGCGTGGACGTGCCGGATGTGCGGCACGTCGTAGATGTCGTCCCCCGTGGCCAGGTACCATCGAAGGGCCGCGCTGGGGGAGCCCGCGGCCGGGCAGGGCACCACCACCCCCACGGAGCTGGAGAAGGTCACCTGCTGCAAGGAGTCATTTACAAAGTAGAGGCTGGTGCCAACATCTTCAGGGCGGGCTGCAGGGGAGGGGAGAGAGGAGGAGAGCAGAGAGGCCAGTTAGTGAAGCTAAGGATACCCTCAGGGTCCACAAAGCCTGCAACGGCCGGAACTCATTTATAAAACGCGGGAGCGCCAGCCATTCAATAAGTACTGCTGAGCACTGACTATACACCAGGCATTGGCAAGGATGAGAGAGACAGCTCCGACCCTGCAGATGCTTCCAGCCTAGCACAAGGACAGCAAAATGTTGAAACGGCTCATTCTCCACACCAAGCCAAGTCCAAAGTCATGGTCCACTCCCAGACATCCACAGTATAAGAGAGACACTGACATTGCTTAGATAAAGGATGTTTATTGAGCACCTATTAGACGCAAAGATGTTCACACCCAGTCCCCCAGTCCATCTTTATAATCCTGAGAGGGTATGGCATGGTGTTACAGAAATTAAAATGGAGGAAGTCTTGTTCAGGCTTCAGAAGCAGGAGAGCAGGCCTCTGACCTGCCTGGACACTGTCCGGATTCTGTGCCTGCCTGGAAACACGACTAGTCAGGCAACATTTTAGGTAGAAAGGGTATGGGTCTTGGAATTCTTGAGCACTTGGAGGGCAGGCCAACCCCTTGAGGTCTAACAAAACCTTATGACTCACAGTGTGAAACAAATAGTATTGTAAAAAGGTGAAAGAGAACTGGAGCTGCATTTTTGTGCAAATTGATGATGATACCAGTTTGTGGCCCAGGATTATAAGCAGGAACCCCCAAAGCTGCCATTTGCAGTCTCACCTGTGGAGTGGACATGTAGCCCAGGACCTTTTCCTAATCAGGACTCCAGATTGCTGATACTTGGGACTTCCCAGCATGCCGTTTTAAGTCTGATTGTTGGTCGGCCCAATTTGGTGGTGTATGTGCTGCTGTTGTTATTGCTGTTTCGCTGCTAAATCATGTTGACTCTTTGCGACCTCATGGACTACAGCCCACCAGGCTCCTCTGTCCATGGGATTTCCCGGGCAAGAATACTAGAGTGGCTGGCCATTTCCTTCTGCAGGGGAGTCTTCCTGACCCAGGGGTGGAACCTCTGTCTCCTGCATTGCAGGTGGGTTCTTTAACACTGAGCCACCAGGGAAGCCTGTGTGTGCTGTTCTCTACTGTTTCTCTTTCTCTTTTCTTTTAATGATTGTATATTGAAATTAAGTTAAATGATTCTCTATTAAATATTGAAATCATGTATTTGTATGTAATGAGTGGTTTCCTTTGTTAACAAATCCTTCAAACCTAAAATAAAGTAAAACTTTTGGCAAAACATATGGCCTCTTTTTTATCATTCCCATTTGGAGGCTAAGCCCAGTTATGTGATTTGTCTGAGATGACAGAGCTAATAAGCTATAGAATTGAAATCTGAACCCAGTGCTCTAAATAGGATCTTAGCACACTTTCTAACACACCAGAACCAAAAGGTAAAAGGTCTGAGACCATGTCCTAAGAGGAAGGGCTCACAAAGTGGGACGCTGCCTGGATGAGAGAAGACTGCAGAAGACCCTGGGAGCCGTCTTTCCCCTCCAGAGATCAATTTGGAAAATGTGTTGTCCCAAGGGATGGGATGAGGACTGGTGGCACCATGAGTAGATCAATCCAAGCTTAGGAATAAAAGACATCACCGCCTCCCTCAGGTTCTAAAACCATCCCTGACACCAACCGACTATGGAATTCCTTCCCCTCTCTGATCACCCATTCATTCACTCATAAAATGGAGGGAGGATCCATGAGACTGCAAAGACCCCAGGAGTCTCTGACATAGTGCCATTGCAACACTTGATCACACCGGTGAACATGCTCACAACAGCAGCTACCTGACAATGAGGACAGCTGTCTGCAACACTCAGCCCAGCACAGGACCTCGGTCTCGCCTGCCGTTGTGGGTAACAACCCTGCATGATGGAATCAGGACCTTCCCTCCCTACCAAGGAGCCTGCCTCCTTAGGAAGGGCCACCTCTCAGCAGGTGGAGGCAAATCCAGAGGAAGGGGGGCCCAGTCCCAGGTCTCCAGCTGGAAGCCGCTCCTTCTCTACCAGGAAGATCAAGGAGCAACCAAACGATTCCGCTGCTTGTTTAAAGAACGTTGCAGGGGACCCAACTTGACCTCAATTTCCACAACTTTATCAGGAGGGGGAGGGCCTGCATCCAGACCATATTAATATTCTCGGCTTAACTCTGAGCCGAGCCTCCAGGGAGAATATACCGGGCAGCTCGTTGAGGAAGGCCATTAAGGCTCATTGGTCAGAGCAATTCACATCAGCTCATAAAAAGCCGTGATGAAGCCATTAGCAGCAGAGCTGGAAAACACATCCCTGGGCTCCTTGCTGCGGTGTCAGGGGCATCCTCTTAGCAGCAAATGCATTTGCTGTCCCCACCCAGCACTGCACCCTTATTGGCTACAGGGGAGCAATGGGATGAGGGGGGAATTGGGAAGCACAGCTTTCCTACCCACTACTCACTACCTCCACTGTAACAGTCCTGGGGATGGTGGCTGAGCAAGTCTGCTCTGTGGAAGAGGAAAGGGACCCTCAGAAGCCTGTCCAGTTCACAGGGGCTTGGGTGTTCTCCAAGGCCATGAAATTATACCATTCCCAAGTAAGCAGGCTACGGCTTAGGAAGTTTCTTCTCCGATCCTCTCCCCCAGATTCCCAGAAGCCTGCTCACCTTTCAAAGGTTTCTTTACTGACATTCGATCACAATTATTCATTAAGCACCTTCTTCCTGCCAGGCCCTGTTGTAAACCCTTTACTTGTATGACCTCTTTTCATCCTCCCAACAACCCTATGAGGGAGATACTGTTATTATTCCAGTTCACAGATGAGGAAACTAAGGCACTGAGAGATTAAAGCGACTTTCCCAAGATCACACGACTGGTAACCAAGGGCTCCGGAGGCAGATGAAGCAATCTGAGTCCAGATTCTGATTTCTTAACCCTCAGATGATAGTAACCAGTGCAACCATAAAGAGGGGGCTTATACCGTTCTGGCCACCAACTTCCATATTCAGCTGACCACCACCAAGATTTATACATCTGTACACCTGTGTGCACACACGAATCCTGGGAGAGGGGCCCCTGTCAGACTCAACACTTCAGACAATGCTCAGCCTGTGGCAACAGGCACATCACTCTGGGGTTCTGGGTACTTCCTGAGACAACCTAGTTAATCAGACACACTCACCATGGCAGCTTTATGGATTCTGGAAGCCAAAATCCATCTAGAAACAGAAAGACTCTACATTATGCCTGACAAATGGACTTAGGAAGCTGAGAAAGATCTCTGACAGAGAGGAGCTCAGGAACTATCTGATTTAAGGTGCCGGGTAAGAAAATATTTAAGGCTCTGTATGATGCAGCCCTCAGTGATAAGACCAACTGCAATAATACTAGCAACCGTGGGTCTCACTAACTGCAGGCCAGGCTGAGTGCTAGATGTTATAGCTGTTCTCTCACTTAACCTCGTGACTCGCTAGGTGATGTTATAACTCCCATTGTTGTTGTTTGGTTGCTAAGTAGTGTCCGACTCTTCGTGACCACAGGGACTGTAGTCTGCCAGTCTCCTCGGTCCATGGATTTCCCAGGCAAGAATACTGGAGGGGGTTGCCATTCCCTTCTCCAGGGGATCCTCCCCACCCAGGGGTCAAACCTGCATCAGCAGGTGGATTCTTTACCACTGTGCCACCTGGGAAATATTCCCATTGCACAGATAAGTAAATTAAGCTCCAAGAAGTCAACTAACTCACACAATGTAACCCAGAGTGTAAGTATTGGAGGTGGGCTGGGATCCAACTTCGCCTGACTTCAGAGCCTGGGAATGAAACTGCTCTATTGTGTGAAACATGCTGAAGACAAGAGGAATCAAGCCACAGAATCTGTTTTTCCAGGTTGGGTATCACTCCCCATCCTTTCTTCCCTCCCAAACCTACCCTAAATACACATTCCTAGTCTCCTCATCCCTGCCTGCAGAGACAACCCCTGGTCCGGGCTTCCCTTGGCTCCAGGCTTCTGGAAGGACCATCAGCCACAATAGCAACAGCCTTCCTGCCCTCTGGGCCTTGGATCCTGCCAGAGCCAAGGATGTAAGGTTCTCAGGAACTACAAATGGGTGGATGTAATTGATGAATGGACTGGGATTGTCCAGCCACCTGTCAGGGCTGAAGAAACAGCAGATTGATAGCAAAAGGTGAGTAGCCTCATATTTCTCCCACCCTGGGATGTGAGCCGCTGTCTTCCGAGTCTGGGGGAGCTGGGGAGGATTAGACAAACCATTCATTTCTGCTTACGGCTCTGACAGTGCATTGCCATTATGAAGCATCACCCTCAGGTGTAAAACAATAGCATTTTGCACTTACGTCGGGTTCATATTTTACCATCACAAGGCACCTGTCAGCCCGGAATGCAGAAGCCCTTAAATAAACATTAATTTAGCCTCACCCCATCTGCCAAGAGAAAGGAGTAAGCAAATCTATAAAGGGGAAACTGAGGCACTAACTCCCTCAAGTCTCCACCACGTGCCCAGATGGTGATGGGCACAGGGCACAGTGAGCAGCAATGAGCACACTCAGTCACCAGCCATGGGAAGGGGAGTAGCGAGGGCCTGGGGGCCTTGACCCCACCTCACAGTCTGGAAAGGATTTGATGGTGGTGGCTTTCCCTCCTTCTCAGGTTCCTGTTTGAATCTTCAGAGCAGTGACAGAGCCCCAGCCAGCTCTGGGGAGCACAGAAGTGTGGGACAGAGACCGGGACAAGTCTTCACTCCTGGGGCTCATTCCTGAAGTGCTGTGTGACCTCAGGTAAACCACTTAGCCTTTCTTAGCCTCCAATGTCCTCATTCACAAAAGGGGGAGGACTGTACCCTCTTACCTGTCCTCCAGGTGAGACAGAACGTGAAAGTAACGGTTCCACATGATGAGAATGCAGGACTAGGCGGGATGGGATTGTTATTAGCTTCACGTCCCTGAGACTCTCCGAGAAGACCAGGGAGATGAAAACACAGCAAAGCGTGGCCAGGGCCCAGCTCCCCTCTGCAGCTCTGCATCTGCGGGTGACTCCTGCGCCCTCCAACAATCTCCTCTCCCAAGTCCTTCCTGACTCAGGGCCAAGAGACACTCATTCCTTCAGGAGGTCTTTACCCAGTACCAGCCATGTGCTCACAGGACCCTAGGTGTGGTGAGAAGCACTAAACTCCAGAGAACGTTCCTGCCCCCCCTCCATCGCCCCACCATTCAAGAGCCTGCAGAGGAGACAGGAGCGGGAAAGGGTTAATCCACTACCCAGGGCAGAGTCTGCAGAAGGGCTCATAGCCCTTTCTCTAATTTCATTTTGGCTGTACACCTACTCCCCTGAAGGCTCCCTCTGGCTGATGGTACAGAGTTCTCAAAAGAAAGGAGACTAACATTGATTGAGTGCCTACTGCGTGCTTCAGGGGCATTTTCTCACGGAATGCCCACGCAGAGGTCCAAGGTGGGCCCTGTGGGTCTCATCTCATGTGCACACTGTCACTTAGTCGTGCCCAACTCTTTGCAGCCCCACAGACTGGAGCCCGCCAGGCTCCTCTGTCCATGGGATTTCCCAGGCAAGAATCTTGGACCAGGCTGCCATTTCCTCCTCCAGTGGCTCTTCCTGACCCAGGGATCGAATCCTCATCTCCTGCATTGGCAGGTGGGTTCTTTACCACTGAGCCACCTGGGAAACCCAAGTCTCATCCTGCAAGTGAGGAAAAAGATGGTAGAACCAGGAGGCCACCAAGCCAACCCTCAGTCAGGTCTGCCTGGCTCCCAAGCCTGAGATTCTTTCCAACATGACACTGAAGAGTTCAAAGTTTGAGGCCTTATGAGAATTCTCTCTTTCATTTCTCCTCTGGAAGCCGGTCCTAATTTGGAAAGCAAATCCTTGGACAGGAAACTCCGACTTTCCCCTTAAATCTCAGCCATCTCCCCCAGCTCTTTCTTTCCTCTGCCGACAGAACCAGGCAGATTTACAGAGAGAATGAGAGGAGGGGGAAACACTTCATAAATAAAGAGAGAGAGATCAAATCAACAGCAAAGCTTCTTCTGGTCAAAGGGGGAAATGGATTTTTAATAGAAAATGGAAGTTATGGGCTTGGTTGTGATGTGACAGACGCCCAGACTTAAACCCATTTAATCTTCTCCGCCGGTTAACACTGAGCACCACCCCGATGCTGCATTTCATAAAACAGGCTCCAAATGGCTGGGAGATTAGAAGTGTAGAAATAGCACAGCAATATTTTTAAACCAGAAATCGCCCCCAGGCATTTGGGCTGCCCCAGGGTCACCCTTGAAACCTAAATAGCCATTGTATCAACTCGTCCGCCTGCCCTATGCTGTCTGGCCATTGGGATTAGTTTGGCGAAGGAAACTCGACACGCGTGCAGTCGACACCCAGGGGCCCCCACCCCACCTGCCTGACTTGGGATGGAGGTGTCTGGCCAGCTGAGGCTTCCTCCCAGGTGCATGCTGAATGGTCCCCCTGTCATCGTCTCCAATCATCATAAATGACAACCCGAGGGGACTGACATATTAACGCCTCCCCACCTCCACTGGGAGAAGTGAGTCATTATTTTTTTTCTCTTCCTTTACAATATGTACCCATCTCTTTCACTGCATAGTTCATCCAGGAGCATCTGCCAATGCTGGGGCTCCTGCCACCTGCCACCCCCCACCCCCAGAGACGGACAAGAACCCCCAAGGGGTATCCAGACCTGGGCACAGGCAGTGGGGCAGGGAAAGGAGGAGTGGGCCGGGCTGCCCTGCAGGACTGCGAGCGTCTTGGTGTCACCACTCTGTCGCCTGGGCGGAGCACAGCACCAGACGCGTAGCACACAGGTTAAACACCCAGACTCTGATGCCCTTTGCTAGTCCCCCTGACAAGCAATGTAACCTCAGGCAAGATGACCTCATCTCTCTCTGCACCTTGGTTTTCTCATCTATAAAATGGGGGTGACCATATCTACTTCAGGGGTTGTTAGAATTAGACGAGTTAATATGTAAGTGGTATAGGTAACCACCTAAGTGTTCATTGCTGTTGTAAGTATTATCGTGAGAGTGAGCAGACAGGAAGTATTTGTGGAATAAATATCCCTCAGCAAATACTTACCTCTCTCCAACAATGACAATGACAATGACAACTTCAGACAGTATCGCCAACATTATTATGTGTCAGAACCACCTGGAGAGCTTGTTACACATGCGCATCCTTAGATTCAAGATCCACCACATCTGTTAAAGGGCCAGGGAACTCCATTTCTGAGGCAGGTGGTCCTCTGTCTACACTCACAATAATGCTCCACAGATTTCCCATACTGGATTTCTACCCACTCTCCCAACAACAGGCCATTCTCCTGGGCTTGGTTGACAGTATCTTAGCCCTGCATTAATTTCATTAATTTGGCGATCAAGTTAATAAAATAATAACGGTGTGATAGGCAGACGGGCCATTGCCATAACCACATCTACCGCAGCTCCCCTGGCCTCACACAGAGCTGTTGTTTTAATGCAGATGTGGCCCCGTGAGGTTTCTTGGATTAATTTGCAAGGTTGATTACTCCTCTGCAGCTCCACACAAAGGTTTTTCATAAAAGAGATGTATCATTTGTCTTCACTCTGTTCCTGTTCCATAGTTGGAAAAACAGATCTCAGAGAGGACCAACCAATGGGGCCTCAGCTCAACCACCACGTCTACCCAAAACTCAGGTAAGGACCAGAGACAAGGTCCAGCCCACCGTCAGAAAACCCCCCATGCTGTATTCACACCTTGGAGACAACCTGAGCTTAGACCCTGAGGTGGAAAGGGCTGGTCTCCCCAGACAGCACCCGAGCATTGATACTTTTCTGGGACAGGATGGTGCAGCTGGGACCAAGTCCCATGCCCTCTGTCCCCAAACCTGGCAGACCTGTTTCATCTCTATACTCACCATCATCATGGTCACCACTGCTTTTTTTTTTTTTTTTTTTAGCATTTATTGTGTGCCAGGTGCTGTGACAAGCCCCTTCCTTGCATCATGGTGCATTTAATTGCTACAAGCACCCTCTAATGGAGCTACTGCCCAAGATCCCATTTTACAGCTGAGACAACAGGGTCTTCGAGGGATCAAGTAATTTCCTCAGTAGTACAGCCAGGGCTGGCAGAGAGGCATTTCCAAACTACCTTACACCCACCAGCTGCGTTTCTCTACGGGAGTATTGCATTCTACTCTCAGAATATCTCCAAGATGTGATCATCCTTACATGGGGGTTTTCTGATGAACGAGAGCCATTTGGGGGATGACAATTCTGAATTATTTGGGACCGCCCCAGGCATCAGACATTTCATCCCTAATCATCCCTCCCTACTCCCCCACTATATACTCCCTACCCTCGTCACTATAACAACCCCAAAGTATCTCCCCCAACTTCCAAACAGTCCTAAGAAAGCAGTACCACCCCAATGAGAAGCAATGCCCCAAGGCCCAAGTGGCCACCTCTGTCCATCAGAAACATGGGGCTTTTTCTTTCCCCCTTAGGATTCTTAGCACAAACATAGGTCCTATAACCAGCAATCAGAAAGCTCTGAGATCCAGGAAAGATCCTTCAATCTACAAGGCCCCTCACCATCAGCTCCATATGGAACTCCAGGAGGAGTTACGAGCAACAGCTGACAGTCAAACAGACTCTAATCTTCCAGCCCCTCCTAGACAGGGCCTGTCAAAAGAAGGCCCCTTATGGCCAGAAAGGTCTTTCCCAGGAGTCAGCTCAGACAGCACAGTTGTCCCCAGAGATTCCTGGATTTAGATTGTTCACGCTGGAGGGACTTAAGAGATTATTTTGTCCATCTCCTTCATTTACAGATGGGGAGAGTGAGGCCTAGAGAGTCATACACTCCCAGATACACAGCTGGCCAGAGTCCTGGCTGGGACCCAAACCCTGTCTCCACCGGTCCTGCAGTTCTGGCTGCTCCAGCAGCTCAGGCATGGAGGGCATCACGGAGAAAGGAAGCCACAGCACAGGGGTGAGTGCTAGAGGGGCCAGGGCTGCTGGTCGGCTGCCTAGAGGAGAGGGCTCTGGCGGGCAGGACATCTGTGTGCTAGTGGTCGGTGTCGCCAAGGAGGAGAGGATCCACAGATCCCGCCTCCATGTGGCCTAAAAGGTAGGAGCAAGGGTCAGCGAGCGGGAGGTCAGGAGCAAGACAGAACTGGCTGATCACAAGGGCGAGCGCTGTATACTCAGAGATGTCTGGCGGGGAATGAGGTGCCTTGAAAGGAAGGAGTTTCCTGTGACTGGAAGTGCTGGAGCAGAGGAAGAACACTGCTGGGGGGAAAGTGCAGAGGGGATGAACTCAGTGTCCCTGAACGTGACTTCCTACCTGGAAGACTTGCACCTGTGGCAGTCGCACTTTCAAGGCAGGTCCCCTGTCCTTCTCCTCACCCCGACTCTGGGAGGCCACTCTAGATCCAGATATAAGGTGACTGTGGCCCTGACTCAGCTAGGTTCTCAGGGCCTGTTGCTGTTCAGTTGCTCAGTCGTATCTGATGCTTCGCAACCCCATGGACTGCAGCACACCAGGCCCAGTCCACCATCTCCCAGAGTCTGCTCACACTCATGTCCATTGAGTCAGTGATGCCATCCAACCATCTCATCCTCTGGTACCCTGTTTCTCCTCCTGCCCTCAATCTTTCCCAGCACCGGAGTCTTTTCCAATGAGTCAGCTCAGGGCCTGGACCTCAAACAAGGTCACACAAGATGGGACCCTGTGCCTACTCTCCTTCCCACACACACACACAAAAGTGTGGATTCCCAGCAGGGAAAATACCCTCAAGGAAATGTCCGGAGGACTATGGAGTAAACAGACATCTAGCACCTAGGGATGGAGGAGAGGTAAGCTCCTTCCACACCCCCGGGCACTGGGGCCACAGGGAATCTGCCAAGACTGCTCCATGAAGATAGTTGCCAGCCTTGCTGGGTCTCATTGGCTGTTCCCCACACTGATGAAAAGGCTAGAAAATTCTCCATATGTGGGGCGCCTATGAAGGGGGAGACAGCCATACACAGCTGTGAGACCTTTGCTGTTCCTGTATGATGAGATGACAGTAATTATACCTCACGTTTCAGCAGAGCATTTATAAGGCTAAAACTGGTCTGCTGTGTTTTTCACATGTGTGTGTTTATATGTCGCCCTCGTCAGCTTACAGGGCATTGTCACACACTCTACAATTGTACGGCTTTCATCCTTCTTGTGCCCAGGCAATAACAACCAACCCCGGCGGGATGGTCAGGACCGGGATTATTTTGCCCATTTTACAGATTAGGAAGTAGAGGCACATGAACTATTAGGTAATGTGCCTAAATTAGACTGAGCATAGTTTTCTAGGCTTATGAATAACGCTTCTTCACAGACACACACAGAGTGTAACGGAGATGCAACCAGCCTTTGAATAACTGTTCTTAATGAAGATAGTGACCTTGGAAACCGTCAACACAAGCATCGAGGAGAGCAAGGGCATGGGGAAGTGGGGCAGGAGGTGGCTGAACGGATGAGGGGAGAGCAGCTGAATGGCAGGGTGGTGCCCAAGGCTAACGCTATTCACGCTAAAGTGGCACGGGACAAACATCTGTTAAACAGGGCACACCGGCTGTGCCACAGCACCACCCTGCTCACGGGGCCCGCAGCCCACAGCCTGCCACGAGCGGCACCTGACCTCGGGCTCACTGGCTGCCTCCCAGTGACTGGCTGGGTTATGGAGGGAGCAGTGGTCTGGGGATCCCCAAGGCCTAGGGCTGTCAGTTGTGTTCTCTCTACATGAAACTACCTGAAAACAGCGAAATCCATCCAGCTACAAGGTGGGAGGGTGGGTATCACCCTGAGCAGCACATTTACAAGGTTTATTGCCTGGCAAATCCCATGGACAGAGGAGCCTGGTAGGCTGCAGTCCATGGGGTCGCTAGAAGTCGGACATGACTGAGCGACTTCCCTTTCACTTTTCACTTTCATGCATTGGAGAAGGAAATGGCAACCCACTCCAGTGTTCTTGCCTGGAGAATCCCAGGGACGGGGGAGCCTGGTGGGCTGCCGTCTCTGGGGTTGCACAGACTTGGACACAACTGAAGCTACTTAGCAGCAGCAGCATGGCATTAAATCCAGGCTAGTTCTTACTCTGTCCAATCACAGTTGAGATTTACCAGCCAATCCCAACCTTCCTCAGGCAAATATGAGACTGGCCTTTGCCTCACCCTCAAATCCAAATCTGGAGCCCACCTGTGCCCTCACCTTTTCCACAGCTGCCACCAGTTGTGGCTGGGGAATGGGAGTGTGCTGGACACCCCTTTCGCAGGGGAACCCAGGTGCCTGCATGGCCCCAGCTACCTGGCTGAGGATGGATCCTCCCGGCTACTCAACTGATAGATGATAGGAGGAGGCTGTGATATTCCCTGCCCTGGACACCACTCAGTCTTCCTACTGCTACAAAGTCTAAGTCAGTTGGTTTGGCCAAAACTGTGGCTCGTTAGTACAACTGACAGAACCTAATAATCAAGCAGGAGATGTGGGTTTGATCCCTGGGTGGGAAAGATCCCCAGATCCCCTGGAAAAGGAAATGGCAACCCACTCCAGTATTCTTAACTGGGAAATCTCATGGACAGAGAAGTCTGCCGGGCTACAGAAGAGTCAGACTTGACTTAGTGACTAAATAGCAGCAGTGGTGGGGTGGGGGTGAGAGTAGAGAAAAAGAGAAGAGATCTAAGCTTTATTGAGAATCAGTTATATTCTAGCTATGCTGTATACATCATCTCCTTTAATCCCATTTCAGAGCTGGAGAAAGTGAGGCTCAGAGGCCAAATGTCCCCTATTAAGGGCAGAACCAGGATGTGAATGAAGGGTTTGCCTTGACTCAGAATATCCACACATCGAGTTGCAATCTCATTTTTCTTTACAATTCTAATATACAAAATGCTCTGGTTGGAAGAATTGAGGGAGGGGAGCTTGAAGCTCTGCCCACTGGCCTTCTCTCCCTCTTGCCATCCCCTGAGGCTCCAACCCCACGTTCTTCAGAAATGTCTGTGGGACCAGAGCCCTCCCAGATCACTGCCAGCGTCTGACTCTTTGCAACCCCACAACTGCAGCCCGCCAGGCTCCTCTGTCCATGGGATTCTCCAGGCAAGAATACTGGAGTGGGTTGCCATTTCCTCCTCCAGGGGATCTTCCCAATTTCCCAAATCAGGAATCGAACCTGCATTGCCTGCGATGGCAGGCGCATTCTTTACCACTGAGCCACCTGGGAAGCCCCTCCCAGATAATTAGATGTGCAGAAAAGCACTCTGGGAGGCCTTGGAGCTGCACCTGCCAGGGTGGGATTTGCCCAGGGCCCTGGAAATGCAGACAAAATAATTCTCGAGGCCATCTCCCTACTTGGACATCCCAAGGGAAGGAGCACAGTAGCTGCCACAAACTGTTGGCTCTTCAAGCATTACTCTCAGCTCTTTATTCATCAGTCCTCTGACCACAGCGCCTGCCTTCCTACTGCCCCCCACTCCAACCACTGCATGTGACAGCAGGCACCTTCACGAAGGGAGAAGCAGCAGCTGGGGCCTCTTCCTCTCCGAGAACACAACCCCCTCCCAGACTGGACACTGACAAACCAAGAGGGTGAAAGGGCATTTTGTCTCACTTGATATTCCCTTCCCATCAGCAACAGCTTCTCCACGTACTGACCACAGCCCTAAGCTGCCTCCATCCTGAGGGTGCGTACACCAGAGGGTGAATGTTGGTGCTGGATTCCCATGGCTGGTGTGCCCTCTCTCCTTTCTGCAGCACAGGTGGGACAACCCACACCCCAAGTGTGGTCCACCTTCAGGCATCTCTGCCACTGTCACACATTCCATGCCTGTTGCAAGCTAGAGGGTCTGCCTTGCCAGGAGGAGGACTCATGCTAAACCCCTAGGGGGCTAAAACTTGCAAGAAAGAAGCACCTCTCAAAACACCCTCCTTCTCCACACTCTTGCCCCACTCCCACTCCACCCAAGGAGAGAAGTCACTGCCTGGCTTCTACTGAGGCCAAGATCAAGACGCTATCAAGATGCTACCCGAGGCTCCTGGCCTGGCTAGGTGAGCATGCAAATCTGTATGCAAATTACATGCAAATTCAGGGCATGCCCTTGGGTCCCTGGCACCCTGCCATGTCTGCTGCCTGTGGCTCACCCCATTCAGGCACCTGGGTGCTGGCTAGAATCTACTGAGCTAGGGGCTGAGAAAGCACTTTGGAAGCAGGGGGGCACTTTTCTTCTTGACTGCTTCCCGTGCCCCCAAGAAACACCTCCTCCAGGATCACATGGGAGGGGAGAATCTCTCCCAGCCTGGTACCCATTCCCCTGAAAACAAAAACAAGAAAGCTCTCTGAACATCCACCCTCCCTTCAACTCATCCATAAATAAAATCATCCTTCATCAGGCTGAGCAGGGGACCAAGCAAGTCACAAGGATGGAATCTCCAAAGACCAGGAGAAGGTAAGGGGGCCATGAAGTCTGCACTCTGTTAAAAGCCAGCAGAGTTACCCTGTGTCCGGACACTTCTAGTCACCCTGTTGGTGGGGATGGGCTTGCTGCTTTAGCAAAGCATCGGTGGGCCAACCCCCACCCCTGCCGCCATTTGCTTGCCCACCTCCTCTTCATTCCTCAATCTGAGAAAAATAAGCCTCTTCAGCCAGTCTCCTGGGATCTGCTCAACTTAAGCGCTGCCTTTGGGTCAACTGCTTACTTGCTTTTTGTTTCTAATTGAGCTCCCCAGTCTGCTGCAGAAATACATTCAAGGCAGCTGACTTTGATGCCCAGAAATACGAAACATCTGAAAGGTTTGTCAGGCATCATGACAACCCCATTCTCTCCCTGTGTTATCCAGGCACCCAGGGCTTCTCTGCCTACCTACCCTCTCCCGAATGCTCATGAGTCCTTCACTGCTTCCCGAAGTTGTGTTTGCCAGGTCGAGATTTTAAAAACACACTCGCTAAGTGCCCCCCCCCCCGCCTTTAATTAGACTCTGAACAGAGTGTTAGAGATTTTTCTTAATGGTTTGACGAAGCCTTTTAATTTGGTCTTCTCAAGAGAGAGGAACCATGAGTCCCCATCCAAGAGGTTGGGGTGGGAAATGAAAAAATCAATGCAACCCATTATTTTGGCTTTTAGAAAACAGGAATTTTAGTGCCGGGGAAGCTTGTTCTTTTGCACAGTAAAAATGCAAATGCAGGCAACACAGATGCTGGCACGCTGGATGGAACAACAGAGAGAGCCTCACTGGGGTTCATCTGGCTGCCCAAACCTGGATGCGTTTGGCAATAATAAGGTAGTTATTGGAGACTTGATAACCGATTATTAAAACACCTTCCCACTTTAGTTCTGGGGAATCAGTCTGAAGCTCAGGCTTCATTTAAAAAAAAAAAAAAGGTATTTTGAAAGGAATGGAAATAACAGAAGCTTAAAACACATTCAATAACTGCTTAATTCCATCCAGAGGACGCTTCAGCTCATCTTGTTTTCTCCTCTCTCTCTCTCCCTGCCTCCTCCCGCTCCTCACAGATGGACGTACAAATTATTGCAAGAGGATATTGTTTTCTGTAACAGGCTCGAACATTCACATTTACATTTTCCTTGGTGCCGCGGGGGTGACTGGCAACGGGAGAGAAAAATACACCAAACCCCATCTTCGCTGCTCTCGCCTCAACATCTCCCCCAGCAGCCTCCGCCACCCCCACCACCTTGCCACCCCAAGCAGAACAGGCCCCCGGGACCAGCCTGGCACCTAAGATCCAATTAAGGCACGAAGGAAAAGAAAGGCCTGTCTGGCAAGTCGCCCTGGCGCCCAACACAGACGCTGGAGCCTCTGAATGGCAGGGGCACCCGGAGCTCTGCAGATCCAAGGCCACTTAGGTGTCGCCTCACCTGGCACCTCCAGCCTCCCACAGGTCCAAAGCCAGAGCGA
>SJXQ01002219.1:226052-256254 GCA_006408695.1 Aepyceros melampus | reverse complement strand
GGTTCGCCGTCTGAGAGGCGAGGGGTCCCTGCCACCCACCGGCTCGCAGCCTGCGGTCGCGCACAGGCGTGTGCCATACGTATGCTAAGAGCCCGCCCTGCTCGGGCCAAGGGCGCCCCGGGTCTCCCCGGCCCGGTCACCTGGGGCCAAGGCTTCGTGCTTCCTTCCAACTCAGTTTACCACCTGGGTGGTCTGATTCTGGGAGTAAAGGCCAGACGAAGATCCTTTGTGCCGCCCCGGGTGACTGTCCATCTCAGAGCTGAAAACTGTATGCCCTTCCAACCCCTAGTTGCCTCTGCAAGCCTGCCTCGTGGGAAGCCCCCGGTGAGCCCAGACACTCTAGCACTCTGGGAATTTTCCTCCCACCACGCACATTGTGATTACTCAGACATTATTTGCAACGAATAGTTTTTATGTCAGCTGTATCTCCTGTATCTTCCTCCTTTATCTTCCTCTATCTCTGCTACCCCACAGCTTTGTCACTAAGCAGAAACTGGTTTCTTTCTTAGAGCAATCTGCCTAAAGTTGGCATGGAATTGACTAGGGTTTGAGTGAGGGTATCCTCTCAGTTACAAAATGAATGTTGAGTACCCGCTGTGTGCCAGGCAGTGGGTTAGGCACTGGGGCCCAAGGCATTTACTTTTTCAAATATATTAACATCTACATGATATAAAAGCTACAGTTTCGTTTCTACGTGGCGTTCAGTACATTTGCAGAGTTGCACTACCGTCACCACTATTCATTTCCAGAACTTTTCACCATCCAAACAGACAGGTACCCATTAAAAACTCTGTATTCCCCAGCTCCTGGTAAGCGCGAATCTACTTCTCCATCGCTATGAATTTGCACGTAAGTGGAATCATACAGCTTAGTATCTTCTTTCACTTAGCATAATGTCTTTAAGTTTCATCCATGTTGTAACGAGTCAGAATTGTATTCCTTTTCATAGCTGAATAATATTCCACAGTATATGTAGACCTCATTTTGTCTATTCATTCACCAGTGGACACTTGTGTTGCCCCCACCCTTTGGCGACTATGGACAACTGCTGCCTTGAACATAGGTGTGCGGGTATCTCTCTGAGACTCCACTTTCAGCTCTTCGGGGAGTGGTAATTGCTGGATCCTATGGTAATTCTATTTTTAACTTTCTGAGGACCTGCTGCTGCTAAGTCGATTCAGTCGTGTCCGACTCTGTATGACCCCATAGATGGCAGCCCACCAGGCTCCCCCGCCCCTGGGACTCTCCAGGAAGAACACTGGAGTGGGTTGCCATTTCCTTCTCCAATGCATGAAAGTGAAAAGTGAAAGTGAAGTTGCTCAGTCGTGTCTGACTTTTAGCGACCCGATGGACTGCAGCCCACCAGGCTCCTCCATCCATGGGATTTTCCAGACCAGAGTACTGGAGTGCGGTGCCATTGCCTTCTCCTCTAAGGACCTGCCAGGTGCATTTACTTTTCTCCCATAGCACTTTCAGAGTTTAAAGGGCTCTCACCCGCGATTGCTGTGCCATTCTCACAATACTATTTGAAGCTTTATCGCTCTCACATGCTAGTCAAGTAATGCTCAAAATTCTCCAAGCCAGACTTCAGCAATACGTCAACCGTGAACTCCCTGATGTTCAAGCTGGTTTTAGAAAAGGCAGAGGAACCAGAGATCAAATTGCCAACATCCGCTGGATCATGGAAAAAGCAAGAGTTCCAGAAAAACATCTTATTTCTGCTTTATTGACTATGCCAAAGCCTTTGACTGTGTGGATCACAGTAAACTGTGGAAAATTCTGAAAGAGATGGGAATACCAGACCACCTGACCTGCCTCTTGAGAAATCTGTATGCAGGTCAGGAAGCAACAGTTAGAACTGGACATGGAACAACAGACTGGTTCCAAATCAGCAAAGGAGTACGTCAAGGCTGTATATTGTCACCCTGCTTATTTAACTTATATGCAGAAGTACATCATGAGAAATGCTGGGCTGGAAGAAACACAAGCTGGAATCAAGATTGCTGGGAAAAATATCAATAACCTCAGATATGCAGATGACACCACCCTTATGGCAGAAAGTGAAGAGGAGCTAAAAAGCCTCTTGTTGAAAGTGAGAGAGGAGAGTGAAAAAGTTGGCTTAAAGCTCAACATTCAGAAAACGAAGATCATGGCATCTGGCCCCATCACTTCATGGGAAATAGATGGGGAAACAGTAGAAACAGTGTCAGACTTTGTTTTTTTGGGCTCCAAAATCACTGCAGATGGTGACTGCAGCCATGAAATTAAAAGGCGCTTACTCCTTGGAAGAAAAGTTATGACCAACCTAGATAGTATATTCAAAAGCAGAGACATTACTTTGCCGACTAAGGTCCGTCTAGTCAAGGCTATGGTTTTTCCTGTGGTCATGTATGGATGTGAGAGTTGGACTGTGAAGAAGGCTGAGCGCAGAAGAATTGATGCTTTTGAACTGTGGTGTTGGAGAAGACTCTTGAGAGTCCCTTGGACTGCAAGGAGATCCAACCAGTCCATTCTGAGGGTGATCAACCCTGGGATTTCTTTGGAAGGAATGATGCTAAAACTGAAGCTCCAGTACTTTGGCCACCTCATGTGAAGAGTTGACTCATTGGAAAAGACCCTGATGCTGGGAGGGATTGGGGGCAGGAGGAGAAAGGGACAACCGAGGATGAGATGGCTGGATGGCATCATGGACTCAATGGACATGAGTCTGAGTGAACTCCAGGAATTGGTGATGGACAGGGAGGCCTGGTGTGCTGCGATTCATGGGGTCGCAAAGAGTAGGACACGACTGCGCGACTGAACTGAACTTTAAAACAGGTGAGAAAAATGAGGCGTGGCTTGTTCAAGGTCACCCAGTTTGTATCACAAGCAAGACCGGAACCCAGGTCTCCTGATTCTGGGGCAGAAGTGCTTGCTCTGTGCAGGGCTGCCTCCCCTGGTGGCCTTACTCTGTGACACCAACTCACCACTCCACAGAAGATGCTTTTGCACTAGGTGTTTTGCCCTCTGGAAACACAAGTATGGGCTTCCCAGGTGGTGCTAATGGTAAAGAATCTGCCTGCCTGCCGGGGGCCAGCGTGAGGAACTCAGCCCGTGGCAAAGGTCATGAGGAAGAGGCTTGGCATACGCAAAGGCATGATCAAGTCTCAGGAAACCCCCTGTTCCCAAGCATCTACCCCCAAAACCAAGAGTCTGTTTTATGCTCTCACCTACATCTCTGACTTTACGGGGGGCTCTCCCCCATAACCATTTCTCTCAGAGAAGGAGTTAACTTGCAGCTCCAGTTGATAAAATTCCTGGGCGTGACAAGAGTGTTTCAGCTTACGGACTCCTCTGAAGGTTATCTAGCCTGCCTGTATAGGTTCGTCCGGCCAAATGTGATTATTTACAGCCTCCCAACAGCAAGAGGCACGAGATGTTTTAGACTTACTAAAGGCAGATTCTTTGGGGAAGTTAGAATTTATTAGTATAGTGGGTTGATTAGGAATTGTATTGGTGAAGGGTTTTTCATTTTTTGTGCCAATAATTGCTTCTAATTCCCTGCCCTTATAATGAATATAACTAGCATATAAGAGAAATAAGTATTAACCTTTAAGATTAATCATGTTAACCTTGGGTTAGATAAATTCCTTTCTTGATTGTAACTCATTACATCCTTACCCTATAGGAATGTACCTTTATCTGGAGGGTAGTGCCTGGTTTAAGAAAAAACATCCTTGGAAAAAATGAGTTTTTTGGTTATCAGAAAGAGAGGGTCATGAAGTGTTAGCAGGCCTCATGGCCAGAAGATGATGTGAAACCCCTAAGACCTTTTTTGCATGTAAAGCACCCGATTTTGATAAAGGTCAGGACTGCTGACCCCCGCGTGACTTTGTATTCATCCCTATGTGTAACAAAAGGTATATAAGCAAACCTGAAAATAAAGAAAACGGATCAGTTTCCGGAAAGACTGATTCCCCCATGTCGTTCTTTCTCATCCTCCGTATTTCTGGCTGAATTCCCATCTGGAGCACGGGTGCCCGCCATGTCTGCTTACTTGCCCCGGCTTTCAAGTCCATGAGAAAAGGTGCCCAAGGAGGGGCACCTTTCGATGTTCAAGTGGCGCCGGTGGCCCAGTGTAGATGGTGCAAATTCCTGTCTTGGAATTTTATTGGCATCCCGTGTAAACCAAGTTATTCAGCCTCTTTCTCTCCTCTAATACCTCTTACTATTTTCTGGCTGAATTCCCGTCTGGCACTTGGGTCCTCACCAAGCCTACTAACTCTGCCTGGGCTTCTAAGATCGGACCGGGGAGGCCTCAGTGCCTCCTCTCCTTCGGGAGAACGGAAAGACGCCTGTGGCCTACGTAGGTGGTGATTGGCATCCCATGTAAGCCAAGTTATTCAGCCCCTTTTTCTGCTAATTTCCTAATCTCTCTCTATCTGTAATTGAATAAGTTCTTTCCTAGTACGCCGACTCCATCTCCACCTTCGAATCACCCTGGATCCACCGGGGCTGGACCCCGGCACCTGCCAATGCAGGAGACCCAAGAGACACAGGTTCCATTCCTGGGTTGGGAAGATCCCCTGGAGTAGGAAATGGCAACCCACTCCAGTATTCTTGTCTGGAGAACCCCATGGACAGAGGAGGATGGCAGGATACAGTCCATGAGGTCACAAAGAGTCGGACACCACTGAGTGACTGAACACACACACACAGGTATAGATGAGAGACGAGGGGCAGACTGCAACAGGTGTTTGAGATGACACAGCCCGCCCTCTGCTTGACAGATGAGGAAGCTGAGACCCAGAGCGAGGAAGCAGGGGACCTGCCGGGGGTCAGGCAGGCAGCCACAGAGCCCAGCAATCTCCAGTCTGCTGGGAGGAAGCGGGGGACCTGCCAGGGGTCAGGCAGCCACAGAGCCCAGCAATCTCCAGTCTGCTGGCAGAGAGCATCCCTCAGCACTGCCAGCCTGCTGGGCTCGTTCGTCTGCCCTGTTCTTCCCCTTCTGAAGGAGACCGTTGCCGACAGGAATCCAGTTATTTAAAACTAAGCCTATTGACCCAGAGCACCTGGTCAGGCCATGCCTAAAATAAACTGCTAAGTCAGACAGGATGAAAGGGGCTGCTGTCTGTCGGGAGGGGCGGACTCTGAGTGGGGCCTGGGGGTGTCAGCACAGTGCTCAGGCCCACATGCTGGAAAGAGAGAGGGGGACCTCCTTCTCTCCATTTACTTGAAGTACTTCCTCTAACCTGAATGTACCTTTTATGCTGGTTACACCTGAGGGCCTTTCAGGGACCACAGTACCCTGTGGAGAGAGTCAGGTGTGACCTGAAGGGTGAAGTCGTTTGCTGACTGTCTCCTGAAGAGGCTACAAGGATATAGGGAGCAGGGGTGGGCAGGTGAGGAAGGCAGACTCCCTCTAGCACAAGGAAGCTCTCTCTATATATAATGTGATGGTTAAGAGAGTGGTTTTGAAGCTAGAGCTAAGATCTCAGTCCAACTCTGCCCGTCACTAACTGTACAGCTTTGGGGAATTCATGGGCACTAAGCCCCTGTTCCCTCACCTGTAACGTGGGGACAGCCACAGCATTCGCCTCTGAGAGCTATTGTGAGGATTAAATAAGACAAGCCCGGTGGCTGGCATGTAGCAAGCACAGTAAATACGTCTATCGCTAATGTTATTGGCTTTGCTCAGAGGACCTTGACCTGTGCCGGGGGGAGGAGAGGGAAGAGCTGGATGGGAGAGGATATTGGGATGACATTCTGCGGTCCATATGGCAGGGAGGCCAGAGTTCAGGCGTTGGGAATCCAGGAAGCAGCCACAGAAACATGGAAGGAAGGTGTGCTTGAGGCTGGAAAAGCATGGCGTGATGGTCCTCAAGGAAAGGACCTGAAAACAGACAGTCCTTCTGCTTTTCGTATTTTCCATTTCCTAGGTTTTGTCCCTCCTTAGTATTTAGGAAAACATCCTTGAAAGTGACAGTCTGGCTCCGTGATGTTCCGAAGTCCCCTCTTAACAGGAGATGGAGGAGGGGAGTAGCCTGGCAGAGTCAGCAAGAATCCCAGCAAGGGAACCCCCAGGGAAAAGCGACAGGAAAGAAAGTGGGATGCGTGCTTCACCTCCGCCCACTCCAAACCCTGATGCTTTCCTCCCACAGCTGACGTTTTGGAGGGACTCTTTTTTAATTTTGATAGGAGGACAATTCCTTTAGAGTCCCAACTTGGAAGGGAGCCCTCACACCCCCACAGAAATGTATGCTTACCGATGTGAGAACAAACACAGTTGCCCAGACAAACATCCATGTGTACAGGTAAACATAAACACTTAATGACAGGCACACCTGTGCTCAGATGCAATTTGAATACAATCCAAAAATCCTGCATTGACACCTATGCATATGCCCTAATTTGTGGGATTCATTGCCAATAGAGAGACACCGTTCATTTAAAACCAGTGATTAATTTCAATATTTTATTGCATTAGAATGGTGGGTGATGAAGTAGCTGGTGTGTGTGTGAGTGTTTTACCAATGCCAGTTGAGCAGCTATATGAAGATGCTGGGAGGTGAACCCTTTCCAGTTCAGGTTAATCATGGATATTTTGGGGGTATTATTTTGCCATGTTATATTAGGACTAGAGCCATCATGAGAAACCACAGATGTTTTTATTGTTTAATTCAAACAATAGCTTATATATTTTGGATACTTTTCTTCAAAAACAAAGGCATATAATTATTTTAGTAGAGCCTTCCTATGTGCTCTGAAATTCTTTAACAACTCAGTATGATCATGGTTTTCATAAAAAGAATCAATACTGAACCAGGTCAGTGGTACAAACTTGACATTTGGGATTATATAGCTAATTCAGGATTGACCTTCTTAGTACTTATTCATTGGTTGGAGGAGAAAAAAACAAATACGGATTTCCTTGGCTTTTTTTTTTTCTCCAATCTGTAATTAATTTTAATGTTACATGAAGAGTTCTGGGTTCTAGTCTTATTTTGCCACTGTAGTCAGCTGTGATCTTGGACAAGTCATTGTCTTTCTAGGGCCTCAGTTTCTTCACCTCTGCACGTTCTCTAATGTAGGCAGAGACAGAAATATGTATTTTCACACACAGATACTCAGAAGTAAACCACACAAAGTAAACCATTTTTGCTGCAAATGCATGCACGTGTATCTAGAATACTTCTGTCTTCTTGAGACAAGCTTGTTGTTATGTGCAGTTGCTGAGTCTGTCTGACTCCTTGCAACCCCATGAACTGCAGCATGCCAGGCTTCCCTGTCCTTCACCATCTCCCAGAGTTTGCTCAAACTCATGTCACTGACTCAGTGATGCCATCCAACCATCTCATCCTCTGTCTCCCCCTTCTCCTTTTGCCCTCAATCTTTCCCAGCATCAGGGTCTTGAGACAAGGTGAATCATTGCAATTCATAGACTCTGATGCTTCTATAAAAAGGCAGTTCTGTCATTAAATTACCTGGGCATTTCTTAAACCAAAGTTCTGCATGCTTAACTCTGAGGATGTCTAGGTACATTTTGTCACTTACCCTCTCCACATCTTGTATTCTAGTATCATGGTCCTAAGCTCTCTGAACAAAGGGCTCCAATCTTTGAGGCTTCCCCCCCCCGACAGATGGCACCTCTGGGGGCCCACAGACCTTGTACAGGCCACTGTCTCAGGAGGCTTGGTCAGGGGGTGCAGAAACTCCCTCAATAACCGCAGCTGCTTCACCGTAGTCCTCTCTCTACTCCCCACTCTGAAACTGGCTAAGAAATGAACCCCAGAGAGGTTCCATGAAGCCCAAATTCTGTGCAGCTGAAGCTCATTGCCAGCTCTCTCGAGGGGTGGGGGCGGGGGAAGGTGGGAGGAATCCAAACGAAGTGAGAAAGAAAAACAGGAAAATTCCATGAGTGGGAGCTCACTTCGCTAGCTTCCCAGGTTATTCTGCAGCTCTCCTGACCCACAAGGCACTCACAAATGTGTTTATCAAATTGTACGTGAACATTTTCTCTCTGGAAAGCCTGAGTGCGATGTTTTTCACTCCTTCCTCAAGTACCCAGTGCCCCTTCTCCACCAGTGTGAGCCTCCCTTAGCAGCAAGGCCTGGTCAGGCACCGCCAGCTTTCCCCAGCCAGCACGGGCCACCCCTTCTCTGGACTCTGCTTGCCCCAGACTTCTCCTTGGCCTGTGGCTCTTACCCCTTCCTCCCATGTTGTGGCTACTACTTATGTACACATCATTTGTCTCCTCTTCCAAATACTAGGCTCTGAACCTGTTTGGTTTGTACCTGCAGAGCCTGATGCTTCCTTGCACTGAGGCACTTGATGCTGATTTCATCCAGACAAGCTCATTCTTACAGGGCTGCAAATACCCAATTACAACTTCATGGGTCATGCCTTCCAGCAGTGTGTCCTTTAACTGGAATCAAAGCCTTAAGCTTTCCCCTTATCAGATGAGAGTTTCTGGCCTGGAGAGGTGAGCACCAGAGATTCAAGAACTCTGACCCTAAAGTCAGGTCTCAGCAGATCCCCGAACAGCCAGCCTCGCTGTGGTCTTTCTCATGTTCATCATCACGCGGGACTTTGGGGATCACAAAGGCTTCACATTTTCTTTCATTTCAGATCCTTGTCCATAACAGACCAGATGAGGCCAGAAAGGTCTTGTTCACTTTACAGATGAAGAAACGGGAACTCCGAGAGGCTTGTGATGTGCCCAGAGGCAGAGCTACCGTGAGTCTAATACAACTGATGTCCCAGAGGTCCACAGGGTCTCGGCAATGAGTTCACATAGTCAGATGGTATTGGTAATTTGGTAAAATACTACAGTTGATCTGCAATCAATTATGGCTTCTGCTCTTTTCCACTCTGGTGTGCATTTGGGGTTCTGGTGTACATTTGGGGATCTGACTCAGGATCACCCAAAGCAAGTGAGAGATGAACCTATAGCTCACTCATTAGATTTGGGATTGGTGAGGTATGTTTTTTTGCAGCCATCCCAGCACAGGGAATAGCTGTAGGAATACGACCACCCATTGCATCAACTTACTTGGCTTTGTGACACGAAGTTGCAGGGCTCAAGTCAAATCACAACATGATATGGCCTAGGACGTCTGTACTAGAGATGTGTGTCATGGAAGAGACACCAGGTCGGAAATGTATGGAGCCAGGAGCTGGCTGGTAAAATTGTGAGCAGAAAAATTATTTAAGAAAAATGTTTTTAAGGCATTATAGACGTGTGTCAGGTAGTGAGTTCACATAAACTTGTTATTTCCCCAGATTGCGTGATGTCTGTGGTATTTGTCAGTTGTTTCAGAATTTGTAATTTGCAGCAGTTTTTCTTTTTAGCATCCTAAATAATCATGTTTGTCCCTCATTTTGTATTCATAGCTGTGTATTGTTTTCCCAAAGGAGGGCCCTCCAAATGGTCTAAGCTTCAGGTCCTACAGAGCCTGAGTCCACCCTAGGGAGTGGGTCACACCGTGGAGGCTGAGATGAGTCAAGAAGCAGGTTTTATGAATTCTGGCACAGGAATCCAGGACTGTACTCCCATCACAGTCCCTTGCCTCAGAGATGTCACACATCGTGTAATTTATGTGTTTGTCCAGTGCTACACACACAGAGGATACTTTGAAAGGCCACAGCCCCTGAAGAGATGGTCCTCCACTCTGCAGGGGAGGTCAAGGTCCCAGCCGTGGAACTGGCCCTGACTTAGATGCTCAAAGCCCTCTTCCTAGGAAACCTGGCCACTTCATTCTCAGACCAGAGGATCTCAGGGGAAGAAGGCCTCTTAGAGTCCCCTCTGCACCCTCTCTGAGGGACAATGCCCCTCTCATCCCTGGGGTAGGGCCACCAGCATGGTGAACTGAGGTGCCCCTCAAAGCCCAAGGGTCATGGAAGACACCAGGAAGCCCCTCCAGCCTCACTGAACACAGAAAGTCCACGTGCTGGCTGGCAAAGTCACAGAGCTGGAGTGCTGTAGCAGTGGGTAAAATGCTGTTTGGGGTTGCCAGGGGAAATGGCAACATTGTGGGAACAGTGAGAAGGGTGGAGGGTACCAGCCCAACAGCCATAGACTTGGCGAGGGGCTCAGCGGTATCTGAGAACCCCCTTGAGCAGCCCCACTTCACCCCCACGTGCTCTCTCTACACCACCAGACAGGTGCTGACAGTCTGGTTAAATTCTTCCAGGACGAGGGGCTCCCTACCCACACAGAAGTTCATCCTAACCTTACCCTCTGTGATCACACTCACTCACTTCTTTATGGGGCCCACTCTGCCTTAGCCTCTGGAGTTCAAAGGATCGGCCAGATGACAGTTTTGCAAATATTTGAGAAGAGCCTCCACAGTGCCCTCCTCACCTCAAGCCTTGCTTTTGCCAGGCTAAATATCACAGTTCTATCCATCTCTCCTGTTCCAGCATAATTTTCAGAACTTTCCCTCTCCTGGTCTTCCCGTTTGCACATATTCAACTTTCAAAACATCTCCTTTTTTTAAAAAAACTTTTTATTTTGTATTGGGGTATAGCCGATTAACAAACTGTGTTGTGATAGTTTCAGGTGGACAGCAAAGGGCCTCTGCCATACACATGCATGTGTCCATTCTCCCCCAAGCTCCCCTCCCCTCCAGGCTGCCATGTAACATTTAGCAGAGTTCCATGTGCTATATCATAGGTCCTTATTGGTTATCTACTTTAAATATAGCAGTGTGTGCGTGTCCATCCCAAACTCCCTAACCATCCCTGCATACAAGTTAAGTCGTTTCAGTCATGTCCGACTCTTTGTGACCCCATGGACTGTAGCCCCCCAGGCTCCTGTGTCCACGGGATTCTCCAGGCCAGAATATTGGAGTGGGTCGCCATGCCCTCCTCCAGGGGATCTTTCTGACCTAGGGATGGAACCCACAGTTCCTGGACCTCCTGCACTGTAGGCAGACTGTTTACCACTAGCACCACCTGGGAAACCCTTAACTATCCCTGCATCTCCCTTAACAGCAGAATGGCCCCAATATTCTGGATGAGGTCTGAGCAGTTCTGAGGACAGAAATTGACACTCCCTAGATAGGCACCCCACTCCAGTACTCTTGCCTGGAAAATCCCATGAGTGGAGGAGCCTGGTAGGCTGCAGTCCATGAGGTTGCGAAGAGTTGGACACGACTGAATGACTTCACTTTGACTTTTCACTTTCATGCATTGGAGAAGGAAATGGCAACCCACTTCAGTGTTCTTGCCTGGAGAATCCCAGGGATGGGGGGAGCCTGGTGGGCTGCCATCTATGGGGTCGCACAGAGTCGGACACGACTGAAGCAACTAGCAGCAGCAGCAGATAGGTATTGGATCTTCTCTGTTGCCCAAGATTTGATTGGCTCTTTGGAGCTGACACACCAATGATGCTAGACCTCTTTCCCATCAGCTGTTGCTGCCCTGTGACCCTGGTGTGGATTATTGGGGGTTGCAGAGCATGACTAGGCACACTTTTTGCAGAATGTTTGGAGAGGAAATGCTGCCTAGGTCAAATAGCATCATTTACATACACTGGGTAAGACTCTGCGTGTGTGCGTGCTAAGTCACTTCAGTCGTGTCTGACTCTGTGCGACCCTGTGGACTATAGCCCTCCAGGCTCCTCTGTCCATGGGATTCTCCAGGCAAGAACACTGGAGTGGGTTGCCATACCTTCCTCCAGGGGATCTTCCCAACACAGGGATCAAACCAGTATCTCTTAAGTTTCCTGCATTGGTAGGCAGGGTCTTTACCAGTACTGCCACCTGGGAAGCCCCGGTAAGACTCTGAACAAGCCCTGAAGGCCCAGCCCAGTCCAGTGTGGGGTGCAGGCTCAGCTGAAAATGTAGGCGTGAGGAGCAGGAGGCCCAATCTCAGACCACATGGCATTGAAAGTGTAGCATCTCTACCACATGTGATCGTATTTAAACAAACCCAGCTGACAAGGCGGAATGATCTTATACCGCATTTCCCAAGAGTTTCATGAACAGGAAATAGGTGACATGCAAAAACTGAATTCTGGTCAAATAGGCTTGGAAAACACTGGCATAGCCAAGGCAAACAGGTTTCTTTCACTGCAAGGACTTCCCAGAGCCATTCAAACACTGTAGGAGGTATTGGGAACCTCCAAGTTGTGGATAAAGTGTGGTATTTGGGGAGGTTGCCCATTTCTCCTAGTCTGAAATCTCTGTCCTTTCACCGGCCACTGCTCACACTCAACTCAGAGGAAGCATGTGTTGTCAGCTTATTTGCACTCTCAGCAAGTTTTTGCCTGGCCCTGTGCAAGGAGCTCCCAGTGTCCCTGAAAGCCCCAAGGTGGGTCCCTACTCTGGTAGCTTGCACTCGGTGGGGAAGGAGACAGAGAGAGGTCAGCATGCAGAGGTCTGCACGCTGACCATAAAGGTCAGAGTGGGAAGGGGTCTGGAGGCCATCTATTGGGAGCACCTTGTGTCACAGAGGAGGAAACTGTGGCCATGCAGGTGAAGAACATCCAAGCCACAAGGCCTGAGGGTCAGTGGCAGCTCTTGCAGGCAGGACTCCTGACCCCAGGCCTGCTTTCCATCTACCGAGGCATGCAGGACCCAGGTTGTATTGTCCTCTGTCTTCTGCCCGTCAGCTGGGTAGCCCTGCCTGCCACTCTGTCCTCCGCAGCCATAGTGTTCAGTTAGAAGACATTTAAGATTCTACCTAGGGCTGAGATTCAATGAGACTGTGAAGACAGATGCTTCAGCTCAGAGAAAGGAGTGGTTAGGAAAAATCAAGGCAGGATGTGAGTGGGCTTTGTGATGGGAAGAGCCTGGAGAGTAAAAGCTGGATAGAAATAGATGTACCAGGAGTTGGGACATCTCAAATTCCCTGTGGGGGTTTCATGAACCTGGCTCTGTGGGGTGTGTTTGCCCATCTGAGATATGGATACGTGAGATACCCACACACCTGGCACGAGGTGGTTTAAGGCTGAGCCTTCCAAGATTCATTGGTCAGAACCTGAACTGAACTGGCCAGTTGTTTGCCTGAGTCAGCCAAAGTAGCTTTTTCTTTTGGCAAATTATAACCAGAGCCATGGACTCCTAATAACGATTATTATCATTAAACCCTATTATGGTCCAGCACTATGCCAAGTACTTTAGATGCATAATCTCAGTTGACCCTCCAAACAACCTGTAAGACTGACATAATTATGATCATCCCCATTTTACAGACAGCGAAACTGAGACACAGGGAAATTCACACAGCTAGTAAGTGTCAGAGGCCCAAGCCTTGAGCAGGACTGGCCACAGGGTCTCCTTTCTCTTTATTGCCATTCGTGGAGGTTGGTAGTATCTCTGTTGTCAAGTTTTCAGAAAGGTTTTAATATGAAATTTTCAAACGTATCACAAGTAGGGAGAAGAGTGTAATGAACTGCCATGCACCCATCTTCTAGGGCCAACAATTGTTGACTCGTGGCCAATCTTGCCTTATCTGTATTCCCCCTCCAGCCTCATTTCCCATCACCGAGGATATTTTTAAGCAAATCTCATGCATTATATAAGTTCATCTGCAGATCCTTCAGTGTGCATCTCTAAGAGATAAGGCTGAATCCTCATTCTCAGTCACTACACTTGATGCTGTCCTGACTGAGAAGTGGCTTAGACCACACACACACACACACACACACACACACACACAGATGTGTGCACGCACACTGCACTTCAGGCCAGCCACTGCCCAGAACAACTGAGCTCACAGAGGTCTGTTCCAAAGCCCTCAGCTCACAGCCTGGCCAAACAGCCTCCCTGAGCCTCCTCAGAGTGTCTTGCTACAGCTGCAGCACCTGCCATCAGTCTAGCTTCTCTGGAGATGGGGAACACCAGGTCTTCTGCCTGGTGGGGTTGTTGCCACTAGGACAACAGTCTAGACCAGCCTGGACCTGGCCCCCCAACTCAGGCCATGCCCCTAATCCCAGTTCCTATTCGGGGTGGTTTAGGGTGCTCTCCTGCCCACCCTGCTCAGTCTAAGAGCAAGAAGTAAGGAAGAGATGGAGCTGAACAAAAGACCTGGAATCAGAGATTCACTGTGCCCAGCAGGAACTCACTTTCCTCATCTGTAAAATGGGAGCATAACACCTATCACGTCGGGTGGCAGTGAGTGTCCAAGGAGACAACATTCCCCACGGTTGTTTGGTGACAGGATTGTGCAGTACCTGACGTGGCCAGCAGGTGTCACCCAAAGATTAGCACCCGAAAACCTTGGGCTGGGGCAGGGTGAGGTGGGATGGCTGCTGCTCCATCAAGGGGATTGTTTTTCCATATTAGATCTGGTTGAACTTCGGGGAAGTGGATGACAGTTCGGTCTGTGGGATTTCTCCTTGGAAAAGTCAGGTCTGGCTCTATCCAAAATTAAAAGTAGAGGTTTGCAGGCTTTAAAGCATGCTCCCTGGAAGACACCAGTGAGACAGGTATCAGTACTCACATTTTACAGATGAGGAAATTGAGGTTGTAAGAAGCAAGTGACCTGCTAAAGGTTGAGCAGTCACTAAATACAGAGCTGAGACCAGCTCAAGTCCTCTGCTTCCCTATTCTAGACGCTCTGCTGAGGCACCTCCTCAGAGGACAAGCCTTTGAGGGGAGCTGGGACTGGCCTGGCCTCTGATTGCTGTCCTCTGAGAGTGCCTCTCTGAGGCTCAGATTTCACTGTTTAGCAAAGACTGAACTAGATCAGTGGTTCCTAAATTCAACTAATCAACCACACACACACACACACACACACACACACGACCATGGAGACAGAGAGAGAGATCCAAGACTACAGAAGCAGGGATCTGTATTCTACATTTCCCAGGGGTCTGAATCCCAGCTGCTCAGCATAGGTATTAGGACTGGCATTTAGGAAACACCAGACAGGCAGATCTATGGGTTTGTGTTCTGCAGTTTCATAAACAACTTCCACTTAAGCTTATTAAAATACCTAACATGGTGCCTGGCACATACTTGATATTCAAATATCCAATACATATTTTGCTGAATTATATTGAAATGCATGTAATCACCCAACCCAGTGAAAACCTTGATTGATATTGCTTCACACTGAAATTAAAACCCACATTGCACTTCTGTAGTGCTTTATGGCTTACCGATCTTGGTTTTTTTAATATAATTTTTATTTATTTATTTAATTTTTGGCTGCCCTGGGGCTTTGTTGCTGCAGGTAGGATTTCTCTAGTTGCAGTGCCAGGGCTTCTCACTGCTGTGGCTTCTCTTGTTGCAGAGCACAGGCTCTAGGGTCCGCGGCTTCGGTAGCTGTGCCTCCCAGGCTCTAGAGCACAGGCTCAATGGTTGTGGTGCAGGAGCTCAGTTGCTCTGTGACATGTGGGATCTTCCCGAATCAGGGATCGAATTCATGTTTCCTGCATTGATGGGTGGATCTTTACCACTGAGCCACCAGTGAAGTCCCCGATCTTGTTTACACACAAGATCTCGCTCAGTCTCTTTAATGCATTGGGCATTGTGACCTCCATTTTGCAGATGAGAAAACTGAGGGTCAGAGACACTAAGGAGTGGGCCCCGTGCTGTCCAGCTAGTCAGTGGCAGAGCCAGGCTCCAGACCCAAGTCTGTGCTCCATCACCCCCCACGTCTCTTCCGCTGCAATTCCTGCTCTGATCGTTTTCACTGAGTGGTTTGAGAGGAGGAAAAACATCAGATCGAGAGGAGGGCAGGGCAGTGTGAAGCCCAGGGGCCGCCTCCGCCCCCCCCACCCCCTGCCTGGGCCCTGGCAGCTGTGTGGCTCTGGAGGGGACAGCCCGCTGTCTTGGCGCTGTAGTCAGTCTCCAGTTCCCCGAGGACACCTCCATTCGCAGCCACTGCACGAGGAATCTGGTTATCTGCCTCCCCCTAGTGCCGCAAGAAGGGACGGGGCGGGCTCAGGTTCTCCACCACACGGCTGCCCCTCACCCCAAGCCCTGCCTCACAGTGAAGCTGAGCTCCACGCTCACCCCCTGCCTAGCTGTGTGCGTGTCCTCTAAGAACCCCTGGGAGTGATGAACGTGACCTCCAACCCAGCCCTCATGCTCAGCTGAGGGGTCGTGGTCCAGAGAGTGGCTGGCAAGGTGGAGCCGCCTGTTCCCCATGCCCCAGATGCTGGGTGCAGCCCCCTGGGTCCACGCAGGCCACCCACCGCCTGGCCTGTCTGGCTTCTCCCCAGTTCTAACATACAGGCACACATGCATGTACGCATACACTCACACACACACTCCCAACACACGCACAAAGTTTTTCCACAAACCCTCCCTGGTCCCCATAGAGCAGCCATTGACCGTCCTCCACTGATCTCAGGGGAGCTGGTGAGCCCAGTCAAGCTGGCAGAGGGGCCAGGTGGTGGGGCCTCCCAGGACGGGTCAGGCCACGTCCACACTGTGGCCCAAATCGTGCTCACGGGTGTCGGGCTGGCATGGACTCAGAGCCTCTGCCGCCTGGCCCTGAATAGTGTCCTAGAAGAATGCACTGGTCTGTCAGGCATTAAGGACAAGGGCTGGGGTGCCTGCAGAGTTCAGGAACACCAGGTGTCCACAATTGGAGAATCTTCGAGAGTATAAATAAAGCAGCCGCTCGTCAGCAAGGACCAGTCTGGAACCCAAACTCCTCAAGTCAGATATTGTTTCTCCATCTGGGGGAAACTGAGGTTGGAGGTGGGCGGGGACATAGCCACCATCCCATAGTTCACAACTGGTCAGGCCAGGGCTCACATCCAAGTGGGTTGATTCCAGAGCCTGTGATCTTAACTGTCATCAGGGACAAAATGCTGGCTGTCACTAGGACAGGCCCCTAGTAGCCCCTTCCTGGTTCAGGCTCCAGGGGTGCACACAGACACACCACCGGCCACCCAACCAGACCGCAATGCCCAGCAGCTCTCCCTGCCCCCTGAGAAGCTGGGAAGCAGCAGCTGCGGGTGGTCACTCATTCGTTCCTCTGGTCAGCCAGCCACAAGCTCAGTGAACAAGCATTTACTGAGCACGTACTACACGCTTCTGATGGGCACAGCGCTGGGGGCTGGTGGGTCAGCCATTAGATGCTGCGCCCACCCTCATGTGGTTTGCAGACTGTGAGGCAGACAGACAGAAGGAATGGTCAGAGTCTCAAGAGACACCGCATCTCCAACAGGTCCCCAAGGAGCAGGGTTCAGGAAGGGTCTGGGAGTCGCTGAGACCCCGCGGGACCCATCGCATCCTGCTCAGGGTGGGTGACTGAGGGCTGAGGCCGCTCCCCAGTGATGTGACTCACTGCTTCAGGAGCAGATGGTCCATGGACAGGAGACCTGAAATGTTATTTACTTCAGGGCGGGGGCCACTCGGCTCCAGGCAGCTGGGTTTGGCACGACTCTGTTACTGATTGATAGGCCTTTCAGGAAACAAAGACCACGAGAGAATGCAACACGCTCCTGGCTCTGGGCCGAGCCAGCCTCCTCTCCTTTCTTTGTCAAGTGTGTCTTTTTCGTCTGCCTTCATCACTGGCTGGGCACCTCTGTTTTAACTGCTAGGAGGGAGTGAGCGTGTGTGTGTGTGTGCCCCCAGCCTCCCTGGGCATTGTTCATCCAGGGGCTGGGGGTAACAAGGGGACCAGCCACAGGTCCCACTCACCCCTTCCTAGAGCCCCTTGAGCGTGAAGTCAACACCTGCAATTTTGGTCCTGTGTTTGCTTTTTCCAAAGCCAAGTCCAGAGACAGATGAGGGTGTTTCAGGGTCACACAGGAGGCAGAGGCCAAAGCTGCCAGGGACACCAGCGTCCCCAGCATGGACGACACTGGGCTGCCGATGAGGTTCTGGGCCTCAAACTGTTGCCCCAGCCTGAAACTTCCCCTCCTCTAACCTCCCCTCGGCCACCTCACCTGGGGAATTCCTCCTAGTGATACCAAGGAAGCCCTTCGGGGAAGCAACAGCAAGAATTTCTTGAAACAGGAACCAGGTTTAAGAGCTCCAGAGGCCAACAGCAGCCAGGAGTGCCCCGGGGCCTCCAGGGGAGTGGGGAGGTCACATAGGGTCAGAGCAGGCAGCCTGAAATTCCCCCCTAAATAAGTTACCCAATCAGAGCCTGGGGAGCCACCACCCTGGGTGCAGCTGGTTCCAGTGCTGTCCAGGCATGAGGCCCGTCCACCTCTGGGGAAAAGCCCCTACCTGGTTTCCTGCCCCCCACCCCCGGGGCCCCCAGAGTCAAGCTGAGGTCATGGACCCCAAGGTCCCAAGTTCTAAATAGGTTTTCTTCCCATGCCCTCAGCCACTCAACTGCAGAGGATATTGAGTGTCCCCAGTGGGGGCGAGGAACACTGAAGCCAAGTTGAGGGTTCTTCTAAGGCTGGGTCACTCGGCCACCTCCCTGGCTGTCTCAGCACAGTCCCTGGCTCCGTGATTCCCCTCCCAAGGCCCTGTGGCTGCTGTGGCCCTGGCTCCAAGGCCCGGGACCGATCCATCTTCCCAGCCAGAGGCTCACTGTGACTCCNNNGCAAAGGACGCCCAGCCCTTTGTTCAGTCGCTCCGTCGTGTTCGATTCTTTGCGACCCCATAGACTGCAGCTTGCCAGGCTTCCCTGTCCTTCACCATCTCCCAGAGTTCGCTCAAACTCACGACCGTCAAGTCGGTGATGCCATCCAGCCACCTCATCCTCTGTCTCCCTCTTCTCCCAGCCCTTAGACTGAGTTGAAAACGCCGTTTGAAAAGGATTTGGGGTAAGACACATCCTCCCTCTGGTGGTGACAGACGGAATTGCATCCCCTCAGACTAAGGCTGTTGTTTTCGCTATTGTGTGATTAAAAGTAATTCATTCAATCACGTCCCAGTCTTGGTGTTTATTCGTGACTTAATTTGTGTATGAATCGTGGAAAATCCCAAAGTGAAGTGAAAGTTCAGTAGCTCCCAGTCCTTGTGACCTTCATGGAGAGGGAGGGGGAGAGTGTTCATGAGGACATTGAAGTTTACCCGGATCTGTGGCTTTCAGCAGCGGCTGCTCTCCTGGGGGCTGGCTAAGTAACAGCTGGCATGGGCTCGCCCCAAGGTTAATATTTGACAGTTCTGGAGGGGACACTGGGTAGTTTGCACAGCACCCCAGGTGCTCCAGGGTGACAGCCTGGGATCCAAGGAAGCCTCATGGTTCAGAGGGATGGAGGGCTTACAGCGGGGGTTAGAGGCCGAAGTGACTCACCCAGGACCAGCCCCCTCCAAGGCAGCTGGGTTGGCAGACTTGGGGCCTGTGTACAGAACCTTCTAGAAACACGACTCCTTTCCACAGCTCATCTCCTCAGGTGAGCCGCAGGCCTGGAATACCCTTCTTCCTGTTTGCCTTGCTGTTACATCCAAGAAATTTCAGGAGTGCCCCCTCCCTGAAATCCCCCATGGCTGGACCTGCCCCATCCCATTCATTTCTCCCACTGTTGTGGACAGCTCCAGTGTCTTGGAAATTCTGAATTCTATTTTTAGTTTGCACAGCACCCCAGGTGCTCCAGGGTGACAGCCTGGGATCCAAGGAAGCCTCATGGTTCAGAGGGATGGAGGGCTTACAGCGGGGGTTAGAGGCCGAAGTGACTCACCCAGGACCAGCCCCCTCCAAGGCAGCTGGGTTGGCAGACTTGGGGCCTGTGTACAGAACCTTCTAGAAACATGACTCCTTTCCACAGCTCATCTCCTCAGGTGAGCCGCAGGCCTGGAATACCCTTCTTCCTGTTTGCCTTGCTGTTACATCCAAGAAATTTCAGGAGTGCCCCCTCCCTGAAATCCCCCATGGCTGGACCTGCCCCATCCCATTCATTTCTCCCACTGTTGTGGACAGCTCCAGTGTCTTGGAAATCCTGAATTCTATTTAGGGGGTTGGCCTGTCAGGTTTTATTTGTCATCCGTGAGCCCACATTCAGAGCAGGATGTCACAAAGACCTTGGCCCTGAGTTTCAAGAGCCAAGTTTTCCACTCTCACTGGAGTGTCTCCTCCCAACCCATGGGGTCAATGAGAAGGACTGTGAAATGGAGCCAGAGACCCGCGTTGTTGCTCTGGCTCTGACACCGGCTAGCTGTGTCACCTGGACAAGTCGCTGCCTTTCTCAGGACCTCAGTTTCTCTTTCTGAAAATTAAGGATTGTCTATTTTGCTACCTACAGGCCTTCGGTGGCCAAGCCTTCTGTGAATCTGTGAGGGTTGGTGGTCCTGGGGACAGTGGATTAAGACAAAGAACTCAATTCTCAAGCCAAGTGCGGCCGATGCTGCCTCCAGTGTCCTGCCTGTTCATTTCAAACCCTGCTGACTTGCCGTTGTCTTGGTTTCCCGGGCCAATCTCCCCCCTTCCCTTGGACGCTCAAAAGCTCAGACGAGGAAGTGGACACTGGGTGGTGCCATGATCCCACCATCCCATCCAGCCTCAGAGCCGCCTCTCCCCTCTCACAGAGGGAAGGGAGGGAAAGCGGAGACGGGCTCCTTCCAGAGGGCAGACAGTGCCCGAGGCGGGCAGCGTGCTGTGCTGTCTGGGAGCCGCAGGCATCAGGAAGCCAGGGGCTGGTGGGAGGGCCAGACTGACACCATCTCGGGTTGAGGTAGGGTGGAGGCCTACCAGCATGGACAGGGGGCTGGGGGAAAGGTTACAGAGGCCCCACTCTCACTGTCCACTCTCTGGCCTCTGGCCCTGAAATTAACCAAGCCAGCACTGAAAGAGGTGGGTGAGATTAGCTCAAACTTGAGGCCCCCTGGCCCCAAGAGTGGAAAGGGCATGGCTGGAGCTTGGTACCACAGTTGGGGGTGAGGGATGGGGAGAGAGCATGTGCTGAGGACCCCCCTGCCCAAGATCCCTAGACCCAACCATCCTGGCACACCAGTGCATTTGGGGAAATGTGGGCAGAACACATAACGTGCCCACAAACAACTAAACCTCTGGCAGCCCAGGGCAGGGCCGCAGCGACTCCCACTGGAGAGCTCCTACAGCCACACCCAGGGCCCCAGGCCACCCAAGGGCTTTGAACCTATGACCTTCAGCCATCTGGCTTTCTCTTTGCCTGGCATTCGGAAGGCAGGCTGAGTCCTCTGTCCCAGGGGCTCTCGGCAATTTGAGGGGTGAGGAGAGGCCTGGAGATGATAACACTGACTTCTTACTTTCACAGGCGCCGGCACATGAGCAAATAAGCGAAAAGCCAGAGACCAGGCTGTACTGACTCCAGCGTGGAGGAGCGGATGGTGGCAGTTACAGGACAGAAGGAGCAAGGGAGGAGGCCAGGGAAGGAGCCGTCTCTGAGGCCGGCTTTATTATTAACACAGGGCGGAAGGAGGTGAAGCCCACCCAGGGGTCACATGGTGCCCGAAGCTTCCTTCAGCCCGAGGGCTTGGCAGTGCTGGGACAGAGGTCTACAGCTCAGGGAAGACTTCCAAGCAGCCCCGGTGCAAGGTGGGCACGGCTGGCTCTGCAAAGAGAAAGGCAGGATGGGGGCTGTGAGCAGGGCTGCAGAGGCTGGGACTTCCGATTCATCCCTTTTTCACCTTACCTTCCTCTGGTGCATCTCTGCAGCCTCCCTTGGTCACACATACTACGGCATATTTTTTTTTTTCTGTTCTTTTGGCCATCATTTTTAAAAGGTGGGAATAGAGACACAGACATAGAGAACAGATATGTGGACACAAGTGGGATGGAGCGGGTGGGACGAGCTGAGAGAGTAGGGTTGACATATACACAGGACCATGTGCAAAGTAGATAGATAGCAGGAAGCTGCTGTGGAGCACCGGGAGCTCAGCTCGGTGCTCCGTGACGACCTAGAGGGGTGGGACGGGGGTGGGGGTGGCAGGGAGTCTCAAGAGATGGGGGCGACATATGTATACTTATGGCTGTACAGAAACTAACATTGTAAAGCAATTATACTCTAATAAAAAAAATTTTTTTAAACCAACAAGGAAAAGAACCACACGAGGGTGACAGAGACCTGCCTGATGGATGAAAGACCCTGAAATTTTCCCGGCCGAGTCCTTAGCTTTTCCTTATTATCCAGAGCCATTGCCCGCTCCTCGCAAACCTTACCTCTCCTTAGAGCCCATCTTCAGGAATTTGCCTGGGATGGAGGAAAGCAGACAGGTAAGACACGATAGTGGGGTGGAGGGCGCAGGGATTCAGGGCTCCCTAGGTGGGGACCCTCCTCACCAGCCTGAGAGACCAATCCCTCCGCCGGCCCCTCCCGCCCACCTCCATCAGTCACCCCGGCAGGCACTCACCGGTGCTTCTTCTTGGCCCCGCAGCGGAATCTTTTGCCTTAAAAAGAGAAACGAGGTTAGTTTGCCAAGGAGGCCCTCTGTACCCTGGAGGCCTCAGCTACATAGCCCCTCCTCCCCGCCTCCTGCCAGCGCTGCTCCGTGTCCGCCACAGAGACCACAGCTGACTGTGTCTCTTTATATATGGCTGGACCATAAGCGTTCAGAGGTCCAAGTCAGCCAGCTGGGCAGTCAACAAAGATTATTGTGGCGGTGGCTCCATGGTGGACTGTGTGTGTGTGTCTGTGTTGGTCACTCAGGCATGTCCAACTCTTGCGACCCCACAGACTGGAGCCCGCCTTCTCTGTCCGTGGAATTCTCCAGGCAAGAGTACTGGAGCAGGTTGCCATTTCCTTCTCTAGAGGATCTTCCCGACCCGGGGATCGAACCCTAGTCTCCTGCATTGCAGGCAGATTCTCTGCTGTTTGAGCTACAGGGAAGTCTGTGGTGGACTATGAGCGCGATGGGAATGGTGCTGAGCCTGAGCCATCACAGCGTGCCCCACCCCACGCCCCACTGGGCATGCAGAAGCTGCTCGAGAAGAACGGCAGGAAATCCAGGGCAAAGACCCTTGCTCACGCCCATCTGCCTCCGCCACGGCGAGCTCAGCCACAACACAGCGGGGTCCTCGGGGAACCGCCCGGGGAACCAGGGAGGCTGGCCCTGTCTGCAGACTGGAGCCATCAGGCTGGGGTGGGGGCACCAGCTAACACGCCCACTAGAATCCCAGGACTGTGAAGTGGATCTGCTACATTCTGCATCTTCTTTTCACCGGCGTGTTTCTGAGTGTTTTCTTCTGGTTGCACCACTCTGCAAGCTGCGTGCCCCACCCCACGCCCACTGGGCATGCAGAAGCTGCTCGAGAAGAACGGCAGGAAATCCAGGGCAAAGACCCTTGCTCACGCCCATCTGCCTCCGCCACGGCGAGCTCAGCCACAACACAGCGGGGTCCTCGGGGAACCGCCCGGGGAACCAGGGAGGCTGGCCCTGTCTGCAGACTGGAGCCATCAGGCTGGGGTGGGGGCACCAGCTAACACGCCCACTAGAATCCCAGGACTGTGAAGTGGATCTGCTACATTCTGCATCTTCTTTTCACCGGCGTGTTTCTGAGTGTTTTCTTCTGGTTGCACCACTCTGCAAGCATTTATTAAGCCCCTGCTGTGTGCCTTTTGGGGCCGGGGTAAGGCAAGGAGCTTTCTCTCCCCTAGAACACCCCACACCTACACTGCTCCCTTGGCTGTCGCGTCTTTGACTGCCAGCCCTAAGCTTGTGAGACAAAAGGGATCATCCCCATTTAACAGATGAACAAACTAAGGCCCGGGGAGTAAGGGATCCACGGTAAACCAGCAGGGAGCCTAAGGCCTCGGGCTGCCAGGGGTGCTTGCCTTCCTGCAGCAGGCTGGGGTGGGGGTGAGGTGCTTCGGAACCCACTCTGCTTCTGATCTGGCTGCGGCACCTCAGGCAGGCTGCTGCACCTACCACTGCGGGTCTGGTTTTTTCATTTGGAAAGTGGCGACAGTGGCGGCCATCCCTCAGTTTGCCAAGAGGATTAAGTGGGCCAAGGAAGCTCTCAGTTCTGGGGGAGGGAGCGTCCAGTGGAGGCTGGTTCCCTCCCTTCCGGTGCCCCAAGCAGGAGCCGGTTCCCCATCTCGGCGGCACCCCTCGAGTCCACTAGAGGGCGCACCCACTCCTGGGTGGTCTGCGGACCTACAGCTCTGCAGCAGGGTGTCCGTCTGTTCTCACATCCTCGGTGGGAGAGGCCAGGGCGCCCGGGAAGCGGGTGAGAGGCTCTCCCCTCCCCACCCGGGAAGCCAGTGTGCTCAGCGGCTTTGAGGAGCTGTGCCCACCTCAGCACCCCCTATACAGGACGGCCCCACTTACTGAGAATGATGGCGAGCCCCACGATGAAGGCCAGGGCGGCGAAGATCAGGCCCCCATTGCGGACGGTCTCGTAGTCTGGGGAAGGAGAGGGCGGGGAGGGGGGATCGGTGACCCAGACCCTTCCCCCAGCCCCACAGTAATCACTCGGGAAGATGGGGCACATGACCCAGGGCTGGGAGAGGCCAGGAACTGTGGATGCGTGGTGGCGGGGGGCAGGAGGGGGTCACTCAGGAAGGGTGGGAGGAGGGGCCCGCCAGACTCACCGTAGTAGAATGGGTCCTCGTTCTCCTTGGGGCTGCCACCTGAGAAGAGAGCCAGTTGGGGGTGAGGGTGAGCCACAGAAACAGGGGGACTCCCGTGCTTGCCGTCCCAGCACCCCCAGAGGTTCAGGGGGGCCAAGGGAAGCTGCTGGAGGGACATCCCAGGAGCAGAGGCTGGTTACGCCACTGCGGGTGACACCATCTGCCCTCGGTGGCTCCTGACGGTCGGCTTGGGACCCACCACTGAGCCTCCAAAGCAGGGACCCACCGTGCCTGGGGGTGGGGTGGGGCTGGCACTTCTGGGAGGCTATAGAAGCATCTTCCATAACCCTCAGCAGCAACCTCTCTCATATGACTAATCAGCCGCAAGGTATTGGCTTCTTCCATAACATCTTACAGAAAAATCTGAACAAACTTTTGGGGCAACCAGTACTTGGCGAATATTTGTGAAGTGAACCAACGAATAAATAAATAGAACCTTAACATTCACTGAACAGGAGGAAACCAAGGCCCAGTCTGAAGACTTCTCTAAAGTTTGGGTAAAAGTTGGAGGCAGAAATGAGTCTTGGACCCCTGTTTCTAGATCCTTCTATCCTACATTGCTATCCTTAGGGGAAAGCAAATTTATTTCAGAAATAGTATATTGGCATGTGGCAGACCGAGGCTAACAAAGCTAACCATCATAACAATCCAGTGGGGTTAAGCAACTCACTCAGAGTCACACAGCTAGAAAAGGGTAGGTTGGGAATGAACCCAGGCCATTGGTTGTTAAAAATCGAGATGCTTCACTCCTTTGCTGTGCTGCCTCTCACATGGTCAGGAGGAAGGAGACATTTCAAGACAGGTGGTCCCATCCAGTCTGCAGCCCCCAGCAGAGGTCATGGGTCTGCCCTTCCGCCCTGTAAGCTGAGCGCACTTGCTGGAGGGCAGCTGGAGGGCAGCTGGAGGGCACTCAGCTGTCATGTCTACTGGTGGCCCCTCTTCTCTGCCCTGCTTGAGCCCCTTCTTGGCACTAGGGAAGCAGTGCCCAAGGTCAAAGGAATGCGCCAGTCCACACCTCCCAGGCTGTGCTGGACTGGGCCCTGGGCGGTGGGGTCCGGTGACCCCAGCTCATCCCCTGGGCCAGGAGAATTTGGGTCAGGAGGGGTCCCCTGAAGGGCCTGAGGGGCCCCAGGCACCTGTCCCCATGCAGAAGCCCTCTGAGGTTGTCTCCCAGTTTCAGTTCAAGTCTTGTTCAAGGTCACACGGGCATTAGTGTCAGAGCCATGACGAGACTAACCACTCCCCTTGCTGCCAGGAAACTGCCTCCTCCCTGACGACCTTGTCTTGGGCCATTGGGAGAGCCCACCCCACCCAAAGACCTCAGCTTTTCTAGATCTGGCTCAAAGACCACCACAGTCCACAGCGGGCCCACTAGTTTCCAGACCCGATCGCCCTTGTTCGCAGGATGCCGTCTAGGCATGTGTCCTCAACCTGGGGGCTCTCACCCTAAAGCCAGGCTGAGAAGGCTGACCGGGGGGCCCACTGCTGCCCCGCCTCACCCCCATCTGCCTCCTGCTCTCGGTTTAGTCCAGAAGATGCATGCTCACCAGCCCCATGCCCCAGCACCTACTTGGCACCCATGTTTCCACCATTCAAGCTAGATTGCTTTGGCGTTAAGGTGGGATCCTCTTTTAAAAGCAGATTTTCTTAGAGAGGAGGCTGGCTGGCACGCACGGTATGAGACAGGGGTGCTGGGTGCTCTGGAAGGCAGGGGTGCCCGAGACGGAGGAGGGGGTCCTGTTCACCCTCCAAAGATGGGCCAAGCACCTCCTGCTTCACATACACGCATGCACACACACACGCACACACACGCACTCACCGTCATCTGTCAACTCTGCCATTTCCCCCACAGACCAGGGCCGTGCCTGCTGCCCTCTTCCCGCAGCCTCTGCTTCGGGGAGACTGCCCGGCTGTGGGGTGGCCAGAGATGGGGTGGGGGCATTAAACATTAACAGTGCCAGGTAATATTTACCCTGGTCACAAGAAAAACCCGGGTGTGGACAGTGGGGCTCCCGCTGAGGCGTGAGGAGGTGCAGGGGCAGCGGGGGCAGGGAGGAGCTGGCCGTCTTTCCAAACCCTCCCAAAGGAAATTTCCAGAGAGAAGAGCCACGGGGTCCACCTGCCAGGTGGAGAGGCCACGGCTGGGGCCACGACAGTAGGGAAGCAGGGGTTTTGAAATGCAGTCAGCGTGCACTACAGCTTGCGCGGGACAAGGTCGGGGGCCCACGGAGGCCCTCGACCCTAGCAGCCACCCACGTCTCCCACCACTGTGCAGCCTGCTGGCGCCTGGCATTTGGGGCTTTCTTGAGGTGATCCCAGGGTGCCTGGCCCCTCAACCCACCAGAGCCCCCGCCCCACCCCAGTGCACTGTGCGCGCTTCCAGGCCTTCATGCCCAGGAACACCCTTTCCTTTGTACCTTTTTCCTCCATCCAGGCCACATTTAACAACTTGCACCTTGGTCAGAAGGGCTCCAGCCATCCCTCACTAAGCCCTCTGTCCCCACAGCCTCTGGCACGTCCTTCTCCAGCCATGAAGCCCAGCTTCCATACCAGTCCCCACGTTACACCACAGGCTCCTTTGGGAAGGGGCCAAGCCAGACCACGGAGAGAACGCCTTGCTTTTACGATTTGAAAAGCATGTTTCTGTCATTTCCTGGTACTTTGTGTTATTTCCCCATTTTATGTATGAGGCATCTGAGGCAGAGAGAGGATATGGCCCTGGCTCCAGGGCACACAGCTGGTAGAGGCAAGGTGAAAATTGACAGCCAGGCCCTTGCTTTGGGAGGCAGGGCCTCCTTCTCCCTCTACTGTGGCCCCATTCACGTTGGGGACCCCGGTGCTAGGTCCTCCATGGATGCTCGTATTCCTGGCTGAGTTCTAATCAATCAGATTGGCTTCCAGAAGAGGCTGATGCTCAATGGTAGCTAAAAGGCCAGGTTAGAGGTCATTGTCCACCAAGGGCAGGTTAGTCCTTCAGAAGGACTCCGTCTGTTAATCCTCTTAGAGCAGTGACAGAGGATCAAGGTTTGAGTCCACTTCCTGGCTCCTCCACTTGCTAAGCATGTGGCCCCAGTGAAGTTATTTAATCTCTGTATGCCTCAGTTTACTCATCTGTAAAATGGGTTGTTGTGAGGAGCACGTGAGATAATGCAGTGAAGGGCATGGTGGGGGGCCTGGTACATAGTAAGTGTCATCACTGTTGACTGTTATACACTGTCACACCAAGAAAGCCACCCACTCTCCAGCAAAATCTACATGGGGGTGAGATGGAAAGACAGACTGTCACAGCCTGCAGACCAGAAGCTGAGACACCCATTCATCTCTTCGGCTTCCAAGGCCACATGATGGAAATTCATGAAAACACAACCGAGCTGACATTTGGCACACGCTGAGCATGTGTCGGGCTCTGGCACACACTGTCCTGCTAATTCCACATTTGCTCCATTCCACGGGTAAAGAAACTAAGCTGGCCATTGCCCCCACAAGGACCCCTGGAGCCAGCCTGGGCAGTGCCATGATCCCCAGTGGATAGCCCAGGAAGACTGAGGGCAGGGAGACTGGGCGACTTGCCTGAAACACCCAGTCAGGGACCAATCCAGGGCTAGAAATCCAGGCCCCCATGACTGTGCTCCCCAGACTCCTGGGGCTCTCCACACAGACACCGATGCCCCCTTAGCATACATTATCTTGCTCCCTTAGTGCATGTTGTCTATCTTTGTAAGCTACCGTGCATTCTTTCTGGAGTATAAAAATAGGTGGAAAGTCATAGATACATAGCTACATAGATCAACAGTTATGCTAGATGATAGGTAGATAGGTGGACAGGAGATAAAAGAGAAACAGGGATCAAATCAATAGCCACATCTACAATAGTTACATTTTTAACTGTGTGTGCGTGACACTGTCCTAAAGACTTTATAAAAACCAACTCATTTAATCATCACAGCAACTTGATGAGGCAGGGAAGGCATTATTATCATCCCCATTTTGTAGATGAAGGCATAGAGAAGTTGAATAACTTCCCAGAGGTCAGGCAGGTGGAAAGTGGGAGAACCAAGCTCTGAAACTAGCAGTCTGGCTTCAGAGTTCCTACAGCTGGACAGACAGATGACTGACAGAGAATGAGGGCTATGGGACAAGTTGCCTTCCCAGCTCTTGACAGCTCAGAGATGCTGGGGGCAGAGATCACAGCACACCCAGGCCCCCAGAAGGAGGTGCCCTCGTTTAGAAATCTTGCCTCTCCCCATTGCTGCTTTCCCTATACTCCTGGGGAGCTGGGGGGTGCTCTTGAAAGTGATGGGGTAGACACGTGTCAGAATCCAGGATGGTGGGGGGGATGGGGTTCCGGGCACTCACCCAGGTACCACCTGTCCATAGCAGGAGCGCTGGCTGTGTCTTCAGAGGATGAGAGAGTCGTGAGGTGCTAGTGACCCAGGGCCTGAATGTGAAGAGCCGGCCTCCCTCTCTCCACAGCCCAGCTGAGCCCATGGGCAGGAAGAGACAAAGGCAGGGAGGAGGGGCTGGCAATGGAGCCCTCACCTCGTGCCTGCCTGCCGGGGCGGGCTGGGCTGGGCTCCACGTGAGAAGGGGGCAGATTCTCTGACCTCCAAGAACGCCTGAGAAAGGGGGGAGCTGTGAGTGTCCACAAACAAACCACAGCCCCCACACTGGGGTGAGATGCCTCCCTGTAGCCCGGGGTGTCTGCAAAGGTCACCGGGAGCCAGGAAGTTCCTGGCCAGGGCCTTAGCCCAAGGAATCAGAGTCGCTGATCTTCCCCTGTCCCTGGCTGGGGGCATCTGAGAGAGAGACTCAAGGGCACGCAGGGGTCCCCTCAAACCTTTCCCCAGTGCCACCTTCTTCCTCCAGGTCAGTTGGCCTTGGCTCTGATGTATGCGTCCTCAAGGGCCTATTCTGGAGCCTGGAGTCCCCTGAGACTGGACAGGACGGTGGGCAGCCCCTTGGAAGCTGCCCCGGGTGGGAGGGAGTGCTTGCTGGCCATGGCGCTGGGCCCAGGGCACCGTCAGCAGCCTCCCGTGTCTCCCCGGGAGCTGGGGGAGCAGCTGGGGCTGCGAGGAGGAGCGGGTGAGGAACCTGGGCTTCCTCGGCTGGGACCCCTCGCTTGGACCCCAGGGTCTGAGCTCAGGCTGTGAGGTCAGACTTGCCTGTCTGTCTGGAAACACCAGCAGCTTCACGAGGCCCCGGAGGGACACCAGTTGGTGCTGCAGGGTGGGGGCGGCCGGAAGACAGCACTTTTAGTGGGAGGGCCCGTCTCCCAGCTGGAGCCAGGAGCCACTTGGGGGAACCGGAGGGCAAGCAGTGTCCCCCCCCCACCTCGCTCAGCGAAGCCTGTTCTCTGGCCACTGGGGCCGCTGTCAGGGCCTGGAGGGAGGCTTCAGCAAGCAGTCTGTAAGGCTCACTGGGGACCACGGGCTCCTCCGGGCTCCTCCTCGGTCTCCCATGGGTCGCCCCAACAGACAGTGAGCAGCAGGGTCTGCGAGGTGCCAGTCTGGCCTGGGCTCTGGTCAGATGACACCCACCACTCTGCCCCTCCTTAGCAACACTTCCTGCCCCGAGGGGATGACTAATGTGCCCCCAGAGAGCCATCCGGGCTGGAAAATACTCCAGAAACGGAGACAAGCAGACCTGGGGGGAGTTGTCTGGCTGGTGTGAGATCTGTCCTGGGGAGTCACACCCGCCCCAGCAGGCAGCCCTGCCTCTGGGCTCCTTCCTCTTCTCCCCATCACCCAGAAGGCTGCCCAGGGGCCCAGCTGCTCACCAGACGCCACCCTGACCCCCCACCCCCCACCC
>SJXQ01002219.1:187015-225979 GCA_006408695.1 Aepyceros melampus | reverse complement strand
TCTTATACACATCTAGTTTCTCCAAGTTCACAGCCCAGAGCCACAGCGCAAACATCCCCCAGGCTGGGAACTTGGAGAAACTCCTGAATCTCAGGACCAGATAGGCCTTTAGAGGTTGCCTGGTGCAGACTTATCAGTGGCCTTGAAAGAAAGTAGAGACATCAGCCAGGACACTCCCACCCTCCCCACCCCCCAACACACACACTCTCTCTCACACACACACACACACTCCCAGACATAAACGCTGTGAAGAAAAGCATCTCCATCCCAAATGGAGACCCTGAGCCTCGTGACACTGATTAACTAGAAAGAGCTTCCCAAGTCATCCCACCCAACTCCATCACTTTACTAAGGGTTCCCTCTCCTGCTCACACCCCCTGAGGACTGTGCATTCATGCATGCTCAGTTACTCAGTCGTGTCCACCTCTTTGCGGTCCCCTGGACGGTAGCCTGCCAGGCTTCTCTGTCCATGAGGTTTTCCAGGCAAGAATACTGGAGCGAGTTACCATTTCCTCCTCCAGGAGATCTTCCTGACCCAGAGGCTGAACCCATGTCCTCCATGTCTCCTGCATTGCAGGTGATTCTTTACCGCTGAGCCATTGGGGAAGCCTTAAGTAAAAGCCAAAACCGTTCTTGTCTTCTGGAAGCCCTTCTGCATCTGGCCCCAGGGACCCCTCCAACCTTGTCTCTAATGACGTCCCTGCCCCTTCTCTCTGTTCCAGCCATACTAGTCTCCTTGATGATTCTCTGACCCTCCAAACACACTCCTGCCTCAGGACCTTTGCACCTGCTATTCTCTCTTCCTGAAGACGCTCCTTCCAAAAAAATTCCTTGGCTGAACTTGCTCAGGCAATGTCCATTCCTTGCATCCTAGCCTATAATTTACACACCTACTCTAATATTTCAAATCCCTTCTTAGCCTTATTATATTTCTGTAGCACTTATTACAGCGGATAAACTCTGTATTTTCCTTAAGTTGCTTCTCACTTCTCTCTCAACTAAAACTAAATTCCAGGAGAGCAGGGATTTTTTGTTTGCTGTGCTTGTTCCTAGATCCCCAGTGCCAGAACAGGGCCTGGCTCTGGGTGGACCCCCTGTTTTATTAAATGAATGAATTGGTTCCAGAAGTGAAATAATTTTGCCAGTGGTACAGGCAGACTAACAGTGTGCCTAATGCAACCTCTTCTCATGACTACCTGCCCTCTAATAAGTAGCAAGAACTAGTTTGTCCCCACAGAGAGACAGTGAGTGGCCAGCACACCCCCCATCCCCTGTCAGCAGCTCCCCTAGAGTCCTTCCTGGGGAGTTCCCCGTCCCTGCCCCTCAACTCCCCTCCAGCACTTCACTTGGAGCCCTGCAGAAATCTTCATCAAAGTGTTCGCCTTGTGCATTCAGGGGAAGCCAGATGTTTTACGGTAAGGGGGTCCTGCCCCTCTCCCCTCACTCACACCCAGCCCTTCCTTGTCCTGACTGAGCTCATCAGCCTAGCTGACACTGAGACACCCTCCATTCTTCCAGGGAGGCATTGGCTTCTTCCACCTGAACCATATGGCCCACCATCCCCCAGAGAGAAGCCCAGGGGAGCCTCTCCCCCTGTATGTCTCTTCAGGCAGGCCAGGGGTCCCTGCAGGCACAAGCACCCACACTTAAATCCTGTGCATCCTTCTCCCATCTGTAAAATGGGGTGATGGCACCTACCTTGCAGGGCTGTCGCAGGAAGAGAGGTGATGGAGAAGGCCTGGCCAAGAGGGTCCTAACAGGTGCCGCCTCCACTACCCTCACCCTCGGCAGGCCTCCAGGAGACAAGGACACGCAGAGTCAATCTCTTCCCCAGGCTGCCCCCAGCAGGGTGACCTTTCAAGTGGGCTGTTGGGCACATTTCTGCCCATGACCCTCAGCATGATCTCTGCCAGCCAACCACGCACCTGGCACCCCAAAACTCCCCTTCCTCCCCAGACACCCCGTACAATGTGGCTGTTCCCTGCTGGCATCTGGCCCCTTTTCTTGTTCTTCCGGTCTCTTCTGGGGTATGGGGGCAACTGAGGTGGGAACACAATTCTTTCATCTAAAGACTACAATGCAAAGACCCCCCAACCCCTCTTCTCTTATCTGTTGTTCCAGGCTAGAGCCAAAGAGGGGCACGCTCTGCTGTTTCCCCCAAGACCCAGAAATCAAGGAGCTCTTTGGGAGACATGGAGAGGTGGCCCCAGTCCCAGCCCCAGCTTCAGCACTAGCCCATCCAAAGGCACAATGTTCTCAGCTGGTGTGCCTCAGCCTCCCCTGTCTTCCCTAGCAGGCCTCCTTTGACCCCGACTCCTCAGCCTCAGGCAGCCGTCCGGGGTGGTCATGGTTGGGCTGGTGGGTGAAGAGTTGAGAGGCTGGGACATCGCCTGAGCCTTGTCTCCAGCATTGAGGCAAAGGCCCTCATTGCCAGCCTCCCTGGGATAGGGTCCTCCAGATCCACCAGCCCTGGACCCGGGGACTGCATGGCAGCGGGCACAGCCTTGGACTCCAGGCTGCCCACCAGTCCTGGAGGTGGCTCGCAGTTGGAGAGAAGCCAGGAGCCCCTAGAAAGTCCAGTTCCTGGCTCAGGTCCATCCTCAGCCGTGTGGCACGCACAGTCGCCTGGCAGGGAACATGGTGGCTCTCAGGCCACAACTGTGCTGCCAGAGGTCCCAAACCCCAGGGAACACTGGCTCCTGCCGTGGCTGTGCATGCCAGGGTGACTGGGGTCTTATAAGGCAGGGCTGGGAGGAGGTGGGCCCTGGAGGGTCCATTCCTTAACAGTTGGCATCAAGATGGCCTGAGCTGTGGGGCACACAGGTCCTGGGAGCCGCCAAGGGGCAATGTACTCAGAGTCAAGGTCACCCAGGCCTTCCTGCTCCCTGAGCAGGCGGGAGCTGGGGACGCCCTCTTCTGTTTCTACAGCTGGTGACAAGGGCAAGCCTGTTTGACCCACCTCTCCCGCAGTGAACACCCTGGAGAGAAATGCATTCTTGACTTTTCTAAGAACTTGCGTCTGGGCTTGAACAGAGCAGAGGCTGTTTCTCTCCAGTGGCAGACAGTCTCCTTCCAGTAACCACATTCCTCCTTATCTCTGAATAGCTCCAAGCTCACCACCTCCAGGAAGACCACCAGGAGCAGACCCACCCCCTGCTCTTCCTACCCTCCTCCATGACCTTCTGGATTCCACTGCCACGGCCCAAATAGCTCACATCTGGCTTTGTAATCATTTTTGCTTTGACGTCAGAGACTACCAAGTCTGTCCTGGCTTCTTCGAGCACATAGATTACCAGGTCTGGAGTCTGGCCCTCATCTCTGCTCACTTGGTAGCAAGTCCATCCATTTTATCATTCTCAACAGTTCTGAGGAACTCTTGTCTCTTTGTTTCATTGATCCCACTCATCCAAGCAGGTTTTGTGATACTCATGGAGAAGGAGACTCTCACGGTATGTAGATAAGTTAGAACTTGAGCCTCAGTCTACAGGACAGAAGGGGAACCCTGCTACCACAGAAAGGGCAGAGAGGACCTGAATGGTAATACAAATATTAATAATGTGGACCAAAAAAAATGTTGCCTTCCATTTCAGTAAAGAATGCTGCCCTCCATCAAACCAGCAGCCACTGCTGAGGACAGTGCACCCTGAGGGAATTCAGGGTGGGGAAAAACAGTGTATTGGCCCTAGATAGCTAAGATGCATATCAAAGGAAAAATTTCAATAAGCCCAGAATCTTGCATCTTCCCATGCATAGAAAGGCACTAAGATCTTAACTTGGGATGTCTGGTTTTTATGATTAGCCGTAATCTTTTCATGTTTAGCTACTTTTTTTTTCCCCCCAGTAGAAACTCCTATATATCCTGGTTTCTTCCTTACCTCTTTGAAACAGTTCTCAGAGCTACTTGAGAGGCCATCTCCCAGACTACAGTCCTCAGTAATTTTTCATTGTTGTTCAGTTGCCAAGTTGTGTCTGACTCTGTGTGACCCCATGGACTGTAGCACACCAGGCTTCCCTGTCCTTCACTATCTCCTGGAGTTTGCTCAAATTCATGTCTATTGAGTCAGTGATGCCATCCAACAATCTCATCCTCTGTCTCCCTCTTCTCCTCCTACCCTCAATCTTTCCCAGCATCAGGGTCTTTTCCAGTGAGTCAGCTCTTCAGATCAGGTGGCCCAAGGACTGGAGGTTCAGCTTCAGCATCAGTCCTTCCAATGAATATTCAGAGTTGATTTCCTTTAGGATTGACTGGTTTGATCTTGCGTCCAAGGGAATCTCAAGAGTCTTCTAAAGCACCACAGTTCAAAAGCATCAATTCTTTGGTGCTCAGCCTTCTTTACGGTCTAACTCTCACATCTGTACATTACTAGAAAAATCATAGCTTTGACTATATGGACCTTTGTTGGCAAAATGATGGCTTTTTAATAGTCCTCAATAATACCCCCAAATAAAACATAATCCTCAACTTTTAGGTTGTATGCTTTTTTTCAGTTGACAATAACATAATATATACATGTAAAATTTTCAGTGTTTTTATGTCCATAGTCTCACTTTGACCCTGTGAGGTAACAGGAAAGATACTGATGGACCCATTGTGCAGTTGAGGAAACCAAGGCTCCCGAGACTACACAGGAGCCCAGCTTACCCCATGGCTAGGAGGGACATTTTGCAGGGACGGAAACTGACAAAGATGCTGGGGTCTAGCCCAGATCACACAGCTGGAGGGAACACAAGGGGTGTCCTGAGACTTTTTCAGTTCCAGCAGGCACTGGCTGGGAGGCAGGAACCCCCTCTTCTGGACGGTGCAGAGGAACAAGTGCCTGGCAGCCCCTACCATCGCGAGTCCTTCAGGACACCCGATCGCAGCATCACCTGCTCTGCCATCACTGCCTTGGCCGGTGCCCTGCTATTGTGCAACCAGGCACAGGGCTGGGGCTGGCTCCATAAAATCAACAGCCAGTTGGCTTGATCTGGTTGATTCTGCCCCCTTGGAATTCAACTGTAACAGCAATGTATCAAGCTAATGGTGAGAGGTGGCTGTTCTTCCTCTCTGTGGCCTGGAGACAGGTATTTCCAAGGCTCCTCCCCTGGCTCAGGCAAACACACCTGACCTACCGGCCCCCCCCACCCCCTCCTCCGCCCCCAGTCTGTCTCACGCTCTCTCCAGGCCCAGGGTGAGGCAGAATAGCCAGGGACAAGGTGGGGTGAACCAGACAGAGCTGGACAGCTCTCTCACCCCTGCCTGCCAGCCACCCCTGCCAACCTAGGATCCCAGGGAGGGCAGAGCTCTCCTTCCCACAGGAAAAGGTGCCCAGTGACCTTGGGGTGTGCTTCAGCCTGGAGACCCCCTTACCCACCCCTCTCTCCCTGCTGCTTGCACTCTGCCTCTGACTCTCTTCCAAGAACAGCTTGGCAACTTCCAACCCACAACCTGCAAAAAAAAAAAAAAGTGATGGGGAGGGCCACAGGCCAGGGTTGGGGTGGGGAGCAGGCAGGTTGACCTATTTTTATGTGGTGCTAAGTAGCATAAACAGCTCCTGCAAATAGACTTGAAAATTATTGGAGTGGAATTCAGGGGGAGGTGGGGAGCAGGGGGAGTGGCTGGGAGGTGCGAGGTGTAGGACAACTGAGATTTCTGCCTGAGACCCTTCTGGGAAACGGCAACCACGGCAGCTTTCCTGTCCAGTCCAGCTTTCCCATTCATCCTTTGTTATATTCAAGCCACAAATATAAGCCAAGTGCCCTAGAGGCTGAGTGGACAGACGAGGTCCTGCCTGCATGGAGTACAAGTCCAGAAGGAAGACATGCCTGGACTCTGGACTCCTCTCCCCTGGCCCACGCCCTCCAGCTAGACTGGCTCATCCGTCCATTGGTTGGGGCGTGAGGGGTCCTCAGTTCAGGCCTGGACACTTAGGTCATTCTGGGTAGGTTCTCGGAGCCCATCTTGGCCTGAGGATTCTACGTGCTGGTCCTTTTCCTTCACCTTGAACACTTCCAGTGACAGGGACCTCACTCCAGTCTTGGATCATCATAGCCTGGGAGCTAAGGACTCACTCACATGAGGTCAAGTTTTGCTTTTTTGCCTCCTACTCATGTCCACCTGATGGCCCTGGGTCGCTTCTGAATCACAGGGTCACACTACCCTAGACCTGCATGGGCCTGGCCTAGACCTTGGCTTTGCCGGCAGCAGTGCAAACTCAGGCAGGTCCCATCGAGCCTCAGCTTCCTCATCTGTCAAATAGGGATGCCATCATATATAGCTGGAGTTCTAAATGACTTGGAACCCATGAAGACCTCAGCCCAGGCTTTGGCACATAGTAGGTGCATGGTAAATGTCAGCTGTCTTCATTCATTCATCCATTATTATTATTTTGATCATCACTTTCTTTGTTCTTTACGTGTCTTGCTTCCAGACCACTCACTTCCCACAGGACTCTCCTCAGAGCACAGTTCAGCTAGTTGATGCCCCAAAGGGATCGCCAGGCTCCAGTGGCAGTCTCACCTCTAACCACCTCCAGTCTCAACCAATCCTCTGTCTGGATGCCAGCCTCCTGAAGAAGGAAGCCAAGCCATGTGTGTTCTGTGAAGAACTTTGGAGATAGCCAGCCCGCACCCAACGCCTAGCTCCTCCATCTGCCAGTCATGTGGCCCTAGACCTGTGACAGATTTATCGGAGAGGCCGTAAAATGTGAATATCTAGCTCAGAGATCATGCCAGATCGCCAGGAGAAATAGGCAGGTGCTCAGAGTCTGGCAGGCAGAGTAGAGAGAACCATCTTATGGTTTATGCTAGAGATGAGAACTACTATTTTTTATTGTTAATATAATTATTATGAGAAAAATCAGAACCTCCCCCATTGGACTTGCTTACACCTGTTTTTATTTCATATTTTCAATAATGAATGTGTGGAGAAAACCACCAACTTATAAAAAAATTAATCTTATTTATTTTTGTTTATGGCAGTGCTGGATCTTTGTTGCTGCACACAGGCTTTCTCTAGTGGCGGAGAGTGGGGGCTCCTCTCCAGCGGCCGTGTGCAGGCTTCTCGTTGCGGTGGCCTCTCTTGTGGTGGTGGTTTCTCTTGTTGTGGAGCTTGGGCTCTAGAGCGTGCAGGCTTTAGTAGTTCTGGCACACGGACTTAGTTCCCCCACAACATGTGGAATCTTCCTGGACTAGGGATCAAGCCCATGTCCCCTGCATTGACAGGTGGCTTCTTAACCACTGGACCACCTGGGAAGTCCCTCACCAACTTTTGTGCATCTGGGCCCTCTAAGGATCTTCATTTGCCTTTCTCTGCAACTGCTGCAAAGCCTGCAAACTCCCTGACCCCATAGTCAGAGTTCCATGATTGGTGGTTGTGAGCTTATGTATACAAAGTGTGACCAGAGCTGTTTCAGCCACCACGATCTCTGGGTTGACAGTGTTGAGTGTGATCTCAACTATAAGCCTCAGTCTTTTCAAGGACCTAGGGGACTGAGGGGACAAGCAGTGCAGAAGGACAGGCATCACGCATGTCCTGGGGGTGACCAGGGCGCCAAACAACTCATAAAATCTAGACAGACTCTATGAAGATTTTCTGAGACTGTAAAGTGTTCCAGGCATTCTTATGTCTGAAAGAGACATAGTCCTTGCTCCCTAGGAACCGGGTCTCACAATAAAGACACACAAAACACTTGGGAGGGGGACCACACCTGGATGACCTCCAAGGAAGACTGCCCCCTCAGCTGTGTTTGTTTGGCCAACAGTCCTTCTTTAAAAACTGGATTGGAATGCCTTTGGGAGGACACTCTAGGTGACCCCATGGCCCTATGCCCCATCTCCTGAAGAAGGGACTTATCTACCTGAAGTCCGAGAAGCCTTCACAGAGGAGGGGGTATTAGGGTTTAGAGAAAGATGAAAGGGTAAGGGCTTTGATCATAACCCAAGTGACTCACCCATACCCCTTCTTTGTCAAGTTCTTAGGTACTGGCTCCAGAACTGACCAGAGGGACAGGTTAGAACCTTTTATTCCAGACCAGCAAGCCCTCAGGACTCCCCTCTCTCCAGGACATGTAGAAGGCATGGGTAAGGCTGTGGGGTGGGGCCTGAACCCCATGACCTGGGGTGGAAGGAGGAGGGGGGGGTGCAGGCAAAGGAGGGGAGAGGAAGCGTGGCTGGATAAGAAGCGGGGAGGAGCTAAGTGGTCAAGCAGCCAAAATAAAGAGCATCCGGCTGCCCTGCGGCCGTCACTTCCTCCCTCTGACCAAGGACACCCTCCCTTCAGCCCTTCAAGCACCACACGTCCTACAAATACACACATTCTTGAACAAAAGGAAAGCAGCTCACAGCCACTAGGAAACAAGTGGTATTTTATTCCTTTTTGTCCTTGTTGAGAGGAGAGATCACGACACAGAGAACGGCAGTCCTGGTCACAGCGGCACGGTTTGGTCAGTTTCCACGAGAACACAAGGGGCGGGAGGGGCGGGCTCTGACTTTCCACTCTCTTCACCACCTGGGATCTCCTGCTGCTCCCCCTGCAGCAGGGCTGCCCGGAGCCCTGCCCGCTCCCTAACCTGGTGCCAGGCTAGCAGAGGGGGTGGGGGCTGGCACTGCTGCCTGGCCAGCAGGGCGCAGACAGCCAAGCAGAGGACCCCTGCTCTTTCTCCATGCTGCCCCTCCCCAGAGCACGGGCCCCAGCCAAATGCATTCACTCAGCCATCACCTGCCAGAGCCCCAGTTCAGGGATGAGAGTCTGGGTCCAGGCGAGCTGGCTATAGATGGGAGTCTCTGGAGCAGGGAAGGCTGGAGAAGGGTGTATGGTTCCAGAGCCCGGGGGGTTATTGCTGAGAAGATATGCAAGGGGCACATTTCCCCGGGGGCAGGGTAAGGCGGGGCATATGGGCACCAGGGAAGGGGTTCAGCCACCTGAGGGCAAGGTGGGCTCATCAGCTCCTTGCTGGGACCTCCCACTGCCAAGAGACCTCAGCACAGATTTGGTCCAGGGACAAGTATGGAAGCAAGGTCCTTACAAAAGGAGTGAAAAGCAGCCATGCACAAGGGTCATGAAGGTGGTGTAAACCTTCCCAAGTCCCAAGCCAGCTGGAGATTCCCACCAGACCCCCATATCCACCTTGAAATCAAGAGAAGGGACTGGTCTCTCAGAGAAAAGCATATTCCCAAGAGTGGGAGGTGATGGGACCACGGAGAGAGAGAGGAGCTGACAGCCACATGGCTCAGCTCCGGCCCAGGAAGGTGGGTTCGGGTTCACTAAAGCACAGCATCATCCACGAACAAGCAACCACAAAGATCACAGTCATCAGACACACACACACAGACACACACATCACAGGGGTGGACGAGACCACAGGCTCCAGGTGGGGGAGGCGGGGTTGCATTATTAAGTTGAGGACAGGTGTCGAGGGGCTGGGGACACATAAGCTCTTGGCTTCTCCTGGGGAAAGACCTGTTGCTGAAGTGGCCGGTTTTCTTAAGCATCAGTATTTGCATCTAAAGGTTCAAGCAGCTGCCTTCAGGTTCTGGAGGTTAAAACAGAAGAGAATTCAAATTAAAACAAACCTCTGGCTTCCTTTCAAACCTCTCCATCCACGCGTCTCCCAGCCATTCCTTAGGGCAGCCCCTCTGCCCATGGGAACGCCTAAGATGAGACCCACTCCAAGTGCCTTGTTTTCAGTAAACCAAGGAGAATGAGTCTGAGAAGCAGAACCAGGAGATGAAGGTGGAGGAGGGCATGGAGCTCAGCAGGGGCTCTCTCAGGGAAATGGAAGCTGGCAGATGAAGACATGGAAAGGATTGTTAAACCGGCTTTCTTTCTCAAGACACCCTCAAGAATTGCTCACAGTCCTGAGACTCAGGAGAACAGGGTTTCGAAGGAAGTTCTAGTTTTTAAAAAAAGACAATTGTTGGCTCAAGGCTCCTCCCTGGCACCTCCCCACACGGCTCCCCAGATTCGGAACCACCAGCTGCCGTGACGTGGACAGACCACTGAGCCACAGTTGGGACGCCTGCCGCCTGGATTGGATCTATAGCCACGTCAAGCTGGGGCATCCTTGACCTCCCCAGGGCCCAGCTAGAAAATGGAGGCAACAAGCCCCACTCTGCCCACCCACGGGGCTGTCATGAGAACAGAAAAGCACTTAGGAATGAATTCAAATGCTCCACAGGTACCCCATGTTATTACCATCACGGTGAGAGCTGGTGTACTGGCATTCTACATCCAGAAATTTCTTTCAACTCACAATTTAGGATGAAGTATATCCCTTATTTGGGGCTTCCCTGCTGGCTCCGTGTTAAACAACCTGCCTGCTAATGAGGAGACGCGGGTTTGATCCCAGGGTTGGGACGATCTCCTGAAAAGGAAATGGCAACCCACTCCAGTACTCTTGCCTGGAAAATTCCATGGGCAGAGGAGCCTGGTGGGCTGCAGTCCATGGAAGTCACTAAGAGTTGGACACGACTGAGCAACTTCACTTTGACGCATTGGAGAAGGAAATGGCAACCCACTCCAGTGTTCTTGCCTGGAGAATCCCAGGGACGGGGGAGCCTGGTGGGCTGCTGTCTCTGGGGTCACACAGAGTCGGACACGACTGAAGCTACTTAGCAGCAGCAGCAGCAACTAAACTGCAACATATCCCTTATTTGTATGAAAAAAAAGGCAGAGTGAGCTAATAGAAGACTGGCCCCTGCTATGTCCCAGTATGTTGCAGGGTATGTCATAAAGGGAGACAGGCGGGAGCAGAGGGGTATGCTAGAATCCAGCCCTCAACTATCAATACAAAGTCCTTGAGCTCAAGTTCCAGTCTGTTACTTACCATCTGTATGGCTCTTCTCTCTGACCTCAATTTATTCATCTATAAAATGGGGCTACACCTCACCTGTCCTACTCACTTTTTCTCCTGGCTTGAGTGAGTTTGTGTATGTGGCAGCAATTTAAAAACCATAAAGCATTTAGATTACTGCTTTCCTGCATTACTATAACAAACAATGGAAATGGACATGAAACAGTAACTTAGTGCCCCTAAATGTCAAGAACTGATAATGCTGGTATGGTGTTGGGGGTGGGGGTTCCGGGCCATATACTAATCCTTCTACTTCTGTGTAGGTTGGAAAGTTTCAAAATAAAATGTTAACGTCAAAGGATGGCCTGAGGAACTTTCTGAATCATCACCGGAAGCCATTGTCTTTATACTACTTTGATATCAGGAGCATTTCACGAATGCTAATTCCCTCCCAAGTCATGCCCACGTGGCAGCTAGGATGACGCTCGAGCAACTTGACTGCTGGGTTGTGAGGAAGCTCGATTTCCCAACTGCATGTTCTGTGTGTGTGTGCGTGTGGTACTGGGAGGTTTAGTCCATCTGTCTCATCACCTTTCAGCTTGAGTTTCTGCAGAGCACAGCTCATAATAAAAGCCATCCACATAGCAAAAGCTAGCCCGATCCTTCCCTGATGACTCCTCGGCCAGACTCTGGTCAGAACAGTGATGGTGACAGAAGATACAGGCAGAGAGCATCTTACCTTTGCGCCTGGGGGCTGCACTTCAGTTCTCTGCTTTCTGGGGCTCCGTGGCTGGAAGAAGAACCAGAGTGGAGCCCAGTGAATGTATGGAGGGAATGAACTCCTCACCCCAGTGGGCCACCCCCCTGCAGCAGCTATGCCTGTCTCAGGGGTTGGGGGGAAGCTTGACCCGCAGAGCAGAGGTGATTCATGCAGACTGCGAGTCAGACAGACTCGGGCAGATCCCTGACTGCTATTCGCCTGTTAGAGGACTTGGCACGTTCCTGAACTTTTCTGAGCCCCTCTGTTGTAAAATGTGGAGAGTGATGCCTACCTCCTGGGGCTGTGTGCCCATTACTGAGAAGTGAAGCACTCTGTACCAGGCCCAGCACTGAGCAGAGTCCCTGTAAATAGCAGTCGTCAGGAACAGCAGCCTGTCTAGTGGAGGTGAGGGGATGACACAGAGCAGAGGACCTGGGACCCCTCTCTGGCACCTGGAAACATGCCTGGCCGGCCAGCTATCAAGAAGCCACCTCACCTGACAACCATGCTCCACCCCAAGCTGCACAACAACCTTCGCCCGTTTCCTCCATCCCACCTGGGCAGGTGGTCTTGACACTTACCATTTGCAGTGACGAGGTTCTCCACCTGAGCCTCCTCATCCCCAGGAGCCCTGCAGGCAGACAAGATGCAAGCCCGTCAGAGGTCTCCAGGGCAAACCCAGAGAGCACTGCCACTGCCCTTGCTGGGGCAGGACCCAGGGATTCATCTCCTCCAGGTCATGGTGGATCATTCTCCATTACGGGGCTCATGGGGTGGGGGGAGGTCAGAGGGATTCACGGGTACCCTTCGATGTTGGCACCCAAGAGGGGTAAGTGCTGGGAAGGAGTGTGTCCTGTCATACTTGGGACTTCTGAAGTTACCATGGGGACTAAGGAGTGTGCCCTTATGTAGGGGCAAAAGGGTGAGTGAGAGGAAGCCCAAATTTCCACAAAAATCAAAGAGCCTCATGAACAGGTGACCCGCAGAGCAGCATCACAGGTCCTGGAGAGAGGAGACAGACCTCAAGAGAGACCCCGAGGCCAGGCCCAGCTGTCTCAAGGGCCTCCAGACAAGGATCCAGCATCTTCTCCCTCCCCAACCCCACACATACATCAGAAAAAAGAAGGACAGGCTGACCCTTGACGTTTTGACCTCTTCTTTGCTCCCAAAGCTGCCTGGCAACCCTCAAAACTTCTACCCCTACCCCAACGCACATGGCCTGTCTCTGAGACAAGAATCCAGAAATACATTCATTTGGGGTCACATACCACGGGCCCCTCCCTGTGCCCTCCCAGTGTCACCCCAGGTGCCCACAGCAATGGTATCCTCACCGCGGCTTCTGGTTGAAACTGCACTTGCATCGGCGACCTGAAAGGCAAAGAAACCATCCAGGGTCAGTGTCCGACTTGGCCAGAGCAAGGCTGCGCTGTGAGTCTGTGGGGCTGTGTGACTAGTAGCCTGGGATTCTGTGCAGTGAATGACTCGCACAGCTGTATGTGGCGATCCTTGGTTGGAGGAGGGCTATTCTGATGTCAAGGTTCAACACGACTGTCTTCTTGACCACGTAAGCACGGACAGCTGCAAGCAGCCCAGGCTCATGAGGGGAAACAAACGCAGGGGGACACACCTTGGAGCCCTCTCAGGACAGCCCCCGTCTCCTCTCCCCTGTGACTCCCCCACTCACGTCCTGATGGATACAGCCACCCCGCTCCTTTGTATCTGTGCTTGTTTTCATCGAGTACTTATTTTGTTCATGCTTCACTGTTTCACTGAGCACCTATCATGTGCCCAGCAGTGTATTAGGTTCCGGAGATAACCAGGAAGATAGCCGGGCTCCTTCCCTCTCCAGGAAAGAGAACTACCGTATGCCATCTGCTTCACACCACAGACATTGTCCTTAGAGAGTGAACAGAGGAACGAACATACTTACTGAGGATAAGCAGGATCCCCACCGAGAAGAGGACCACGGCAAACACCAATCCCCCAATTCTCAGGGTCTGGTAGTCTGCGAAAGGAACAAGGTTGAGAGACAGAAGAGGCGAAGGGCCAGGGAGAGCACGTTGGTCCCGCCCCTGGATGGGGTTGCACCTCCCCCCACCATCACCACTCACCATAATGAAAAGGGTCCTTTTCTTTCTCCTGCTCAGCGGCTGGAAAAACAAACAGGCATGGTCAAGAGGAAGACTGCTCACATCCTGATACCCAAGTCTCCCACCTTGTCTCACAGGCCTCACTCCCCACACAGGGATCCCTGGAAAGCAGGGCCCAGGAAGCAGAGACACTCAGAGAAGCATGGAAGGGTGGGCCGCCTGCCAGGGTCACTGTGGGGGCTAAAGGCAGGTGCAGCTCAGAGCCCGAGTCAGAGTCAGTGTTCACAGGAGCCACACGTATTGCCCCTTCTGAATCTTAAATCATCCCCAAAAGGCAGGGGGATTTTCTTCTTGTTACAGGTGGGGAGGCTGAAACCAAGAGAGGACATGTGACTTGCACAGTCTAGACTGATGTGCGAGTCTGGCTCCCAGTATTCAGGCTGAGTCTACAGGGACCTGCTGGGCTTGATGGCAGGAGCCAGTGGGGAGAGGTGGGCAGGCCGGATTGGGGGCTGAGTTGGCTGCTGCCTTCCAGGACTTTCTTTGCAGGCTAAAGGCGAGGAAGTTGACCAGACATGTAGAATCTCAGAGCCCCCCACCCCGAGCGTCCCACAGGGCCAGGACCTTCCATGAGAAAGGGCTGTGGCTGCCACCCTGTCGAGCCAGGTCCTGAGGGGTACTTACCACTGGCCAGGACTGCTGGGGCCAGCAGGCCACACAGGAAGAGCAGCACCACTTCCATGGCGTCTGGGGACAGAGGGAGGGAAATGATTCTCTGGGTAGGAGACTCCCCACTCTAACCCTCAGCCCGGCCGGGCCCCAGTCGGACTCCCACCCTGACTCCAAGCTCTCCCCTCAGATGGTTTGAAAGCCGAAGCAGCTGCCATTGACAGACTCCCTACAGAGGGTTCTGCTAGCATGAATTCAATTACAATGGAATCAGTTCAACCAGCAGGCGCTGTGACTAATAACCCGTTTTGCAGGTGAAGAGCCTGAGTTTAAAGGAGGTGAATAACACTCATGGTAGCAAGCAGCAAAGCCTGGATCCTAACCCAGCTCAGGAATGCCTCCACCAGGCCGCCTCTCCGGTGCCAAAGTCACAAAACCCCAAGGGTTTGGGGAGAACATCTCACCTGAGTCCTCCTCCCCAGACCACCCAGAGACATGGCCATCTCTAGCTCATTAAGATGCCTGGGGCTTCTGCCCTCGTCCTCTGCAACCAAGACCCACTGGCGGAAGTTCTTCCCATCAGATTAAATGGGGGCAGGGAGACTAATGCCCCTCGTGTCCAGCCAGGGGTGAGGGTGGGAGGCCTGCTGTTTCCTGGACTCTGTATAGTAATCCCTGAAGGGCTGCCAGCTCTCCCTCAAGGCGCCCCTGCACCCTCTCACCTCCAAAGTGCCCAAGTCAACTCCTCTCATAGACTCTAGCTCATAAACCTCTGAAAGGTGGTTTGATTAAACAAAGGGAACGTGGAGACAGGTTCTTGGAGCATCAACGCCCGGCCTCCCCTTCCCCAGAAGGTGCCTGAGACTTCTTCTCAAGCCCCTGGTCTCGGGTCAGTGGTCCCTGGATGGGCCATCTGGATGGAGGCCGAGGGCAGGGCAGCTGGTCCCTCCCAGGGATGATTTCGGTACAGTTACACATGCCTCACTCCTGGGCTTAAAGGAGGGCGCTAGAGAGCCAGAGAGGTAAAGGGAAAGAAACCCAGGCCAGAAAAACCCAAAGCTGCTTGCTCTTTCTTAGCGGGGCAAGACTGGCTGCGGTCTAGCCTCCTGCACACTCTCTAGCAGGCAGGACCACACGTGCTCTGAGGGTTCATTCCTCTCCTGGCCCGCAGCCCGCAGCCCCCAGCTGCCCTTCACCTCTCGGCCAGCAGAGGTCAGAATAGCTCCATCTGCAATCAAACCACAGCGGTGACCCTGGACTGCACTTGGAATTCAAGAAGCGTTTCTCAGAAGGCAGTCATTTGCTTTTAATGTTACTTCATTTCATATTTGTATTTCCTTTAAATTTCACATTATATTTCATATGTATAAAAACACATGTAACACACATAATGAAACAGTAAAAGGAAACACCCATAAAGCAGCTTCAGAACTGGCACTTTGTACACGCTGCTACATTTATCTCTATTTCCTCCAACCCATCCCCTTGCCTTACTCCCAGAGGTAAACAGTACCCTGAACATAGATGTTGAATCAGTTCCTTTTCTTGAAAAAATAGTGTAAAAATTAAGATACAATTCACATACCACAAAATTCATTTTAAAGTGTACAATTCAATGATGTTTAGCCACAAAATTGTGCAACTATCATCTCTAAGAAACGTTCATCATCCCAAAAGAAAGCTGGTACCCACTGGCAGTCATTTCTCATTTTCCCTTTCTCACAGTCCCTGACAGTTACTAATCTAGCTACTTTCTGTCTCTATGGATTTGCCTATTCTGGGTCTTTTATATAAACATATCATAAAATACACAGCCTTTTACATCTGGTTTCTTCACTTAGCATGAAGTTTTCAAGGTTCATCCATACTGTAGCATGTATCAGTACTCTTTGTGGCTGAATAATATTCCATTGTATGGAGATATATATATCTTGCTCCTTTTAAAGAATATTTATCACTTACACATATCTAAAGAATACATCAGTGGAGCTTCTTTGAGCTTTATAATCGTATCACTTTGTTTCATCTTCTGAGACTGGCTTTTTTGTTGTTGTTCAACACTTCTAAGACTCATTCATAAACACAGTTCATTCATTTTTCAGTGTTATATAATACTCCACTGTGCAGGTAAATGTTATCAGGTATTGGTCCATTCTATCAACAGATTTCCCCCCAATTATGTGCTATTAAGTGTCATTTTTAAACATATTTTGAGTTTGTTGCCTAGCAAACAAGGGCACTGTTTTTCAAATATTTTCACCACCACTTTCACAGGAAATATTTTTTACATTGGAACCCAGTACAAACATACATACATGTAAACCAGAAATAACAATATTGCTAAACAATACTTAGCCTTAAAAGGATGATGCCCTCTGATATTTTCTATTCTGTTTCTTTAAAAGAAAAAATGGCTAGGCCAATTAATGGCTAGCCCCATAAATTAATTAGTGGGTCACTCTGCAGTTTGAAAAATTATATTCAAGAGATAAGTTTAGGAGTTAAGTCATTGGATTGTACAATTTATCAACTTTATAGAAAAATTTCAAACTATTTTCCAAGTGACCATCCCCACTTTAAAGTCCCACCACTGCATATGACTGTTCCTTTTACTCCACATCCTTATCAATACTTGCTAATACTAGACTGCTTAATTTCTGCCAATCTAGAGGTGTAAACTAGTCTCAACCGGATTCCTTAGAAATAGAGTTTAGCTTTTGATTGTTTATTTGCCATTCCTGCTTCTTCATCAGTGATGGGCCTTCCTTTCATGCCTTCTGCTCAGTTTTCCAATGGGTTGATATCACTATTATTCACTTATTATTCTGGATACTAAAGTTTTGTTATTAAGTATACTTGCCTTTTTACATTTTTACTGTCTCTCAATGAATACAACTTCTTAATACTAATGGCTGAATGCAATGATCTTTCTGTCTTGTTTAAAGATTCCTTGTTGCCCTGAGTCAGAAAGGATTTGCAGGACTTCCCTGGTGGTCCAGCAGTTAAGACTCTGCACTCTCAATGCAGGGAGCCAGGTTCCATCCTGGTCAAAGAACTAGATCCTGCAGGCCAAAACGAAAGATTTCACACTGCAACTAAAAGGTCCCACATGCTGAAACTGAAGAGCCTTCATGCTGTAACTAAGCCTCAGTACAGCCAAATAAATACTTAAAAAAATTTCCTTTCTTCTAAATATGTTAAAGTTCTGTCTTTACATTTAAGTCTGTATTCCATCCAGAATGGATGTCTACGGAAGGCATGAGGTTGGGATCCAGTTCTTGGTTTTTCCACCTGACTGACAGACGTCTGTCGGTATCTCCCTCACGATGCGCACGGCCACTCGCATCGCGTATCTGGCTTCTGTTCAGGTGTGGGTCTGTTTCTGGCCTTGCTCTTTGGATCTCTTGGTCCATTTGTCTGTTCCTGCATCAGGAACACTGTTTCAGCTACTATAGCTTTATGGCAATCTTTCAAAGTGGCGGGGGCAGCTCCCCCTTCTTTTTCTCCTCTCTTCTCTGCCTCTCTTACCTCTTCCTTCAGGAATGTCTTAGCTATTCTTGGTCTTCTGCTCTGATATATAAATTTTCAAATCAGTCTGTCAGATTCATCTAAAATGATTGGGATTTTCATTGGTATCACAATTTACCTATTCCCTTGTGGCTCAATTGGTAAAGAATCCCTATGCAATGTGGGAGACCTGGGTTCCATCCCTGGGTTGGGAAGATCCCCTGGAGAAGGGAAAGGCTACTCACTCCAGTATTCTGGCCTGGAGAATTCCATGGACTGTATGGTCCATGGGGTCACAAAGAGTTGGACACAGCAGAGCGACTTTCACTTCACTTCACAGAACATGGGGACAATTAACATTTTTGTGATATTGAGTCTCCTATCTATAAATAAATCTTTTCATTTGTTTAGATTCTTTTCAATGTTTTTTGGGGTTTTTTGGCTCTGCCACGGGGCATGTCAGATTTTAGTTCCCTGACCAGGGATCGAACTTGTGCCTCTGCAGTGGAAATGCAGAGTCTTAACCCCTGCCCACTGGCCTGGAAGGGAAGTCCCTCAATGTATTTCAATAAAGTTTTATAAATGCTTTCATATAAGTCTTCCACATCTTCTGTTAGATACATTGCTAGGTACCTTATTATTTTATTGTTATTTAAAATACTGTCTCTTGTGTTTTCTAATTTTTGCTGGTATAGAGAAAGGCAATTGATTTGTATACATTGATCTAAATCCAATCATCTTACTAAACTCTCTTACTATTTCTAATAATTTACCTATAAATTCTTTTGGTTTCTCTGTGGACATATCTGTAAATGATACAAGACTGTTTCTTCTATTTTAATAGAAGAATATAGTGTTTATTTATATCCCTTGTCACACTGTACTGCTAGAACTTATAGTAAAATGTAGAATAGAATCAGTGATAAAAGACATACACACATATAGTCTTACTACTAATTTTTAAATTTGTGTGTATGTTTATTTTTAATTTTCCCCCAGCTTTATTGTGATATGACATTATAACATTGTGTAAGTTTAAGGTGTACAATTACCACAATAAAGTTTGTTAATACTTCCATCACCTCACATAATTACCTTTTGTTTATGTGTGTTGAGATTGGATAATGAAAATATAGTATATGTATTTATGTGTGTGTGTGTGCGTGCGCACGCTTACACTCAGTCATGTCCCTCTCTTTGCAACCCCATGGACTGTAGCCTGCCAGGCTCCTCTGTCCATGGAATTTCCCAGGCACAAATACTGGAATGGGTTGCCATTTCCTTCTCGAGGACATCTTCCCGACCCAGGGATCAAACCTGCATCTCCTGCACTGGCAGGCATCTCCTGCGTTGGGATATTATTTAGTTATAAAAAAGAAGGTTACTGATTTTAAATAGACTTCTTCTAACATTTTTGAAGTTCCCCTCTAATCCTGGTTTTCCAACATGTTTCTCTTTTATATTAATTATGAATGAGTACTCTACATCTATATTTTTTAACCTTTATCAATGAAGTAAAGTGAATGTAAAATTATCTAATGTTAAATCATCCTTACATTTGTGGGGTGAAACCAAAGTATTATTTTTAATAAACTGATGGATTTGGCTTGCTGATACGTTGTTTAGGATTTTTGCATTTATGTGCATGAGTGAGATGGGGCTGCAATTTTTATTTTATTGTATTGACCTTGCCTGGTTTTGGTATCATGGTAGTACTGGCCTCACAGAACAAGTATTTCCTCTCTTGCATTCCCTAGAAGAGATTGCAGAAGATTGAAATAAATATAGTATAAATAAATAGTATGTTCTTTGAACATTTGGTAGAACTAAACTATAAAATTGCCTGACTTAGTATTTTCTTTGTAGGATAATTTTAACTTGTCTATTCAATGAGTTAATGGTTATGACACTCTTTGGCTTCCCAGATGGTACACTGGTAAAAGAATCTACCTACCAAGGCAGGGGACACAGAAGAAGCAAGTTCAGTCCCTGGGTCTGGAAGATCCCCTGGAGTAGGAAATGGCAACCCACTCCAGTATTCTTGCCTGGAGAATTCCACGGACAGCGGAGGATGGCGGACTACAGTCCAGGGGGTTGCAAAAGAATCAGACACAACTGAAGTGACTGAGCGCGCACACACGACATTCTTAAGATTTCTACCTTTTTAGGCCACCAGGCTCCTCTGTCCATGGGATTTCCCAGGCAAGGATACCGGAGTGGGTTGCCATTTCCTCCTCCATGGGATCTTCCCTGAATATAGTGAGTTTTAATTTTTACAGAAATGTTTCCTTTTCTATTCAAATCTACTGCCATAAGGTTGTTTGTAGTATTTTCTAGCTATCATTAGAAATCTTTGTTGGATCTGAATTATGTTCTTTTTTACATTGTTAATTTTGTTTATTTGCGACAACTCCCTTCTGTCTTGATTGGACTCACTAGAGATTTAACTGTTTTATTAGTCTTCTCCAAGAACCAACTCTTATGGTGTTTTAAATTATTCTTAATTCTGCCCTTAAACATTCTTTGGGTTTATTCCATTGTTTTCTCTTTAGATTTGTCTTCTTTTATTGTATGTCTAGCCCATTAATATTTAGCGTTTCTTTTTTTCTTATATTAGCACTTAAGACTATCATCTTCTAAGTGCCACTTTCATTCCAAATGTAAGCTTTGAAATGTGACTGTTTGATTATTGTTTAGTTCTTAGTATTTTAGACTTGTGCTATAATTTATTTGACCTGTGCATCAAGAAGCATGCTTTTTAAATGTTCAATGTATAGTGATTTTAAATTTACTTTTGTTACTAACTTCTAACTTAAGTGCACTGTGGTCAGAGAACATGCTCTGTAGTATTTGGATATCTTGAAATTTATTGAGACTTGCTTTATGATAGTATATGGTTATTCACTTCAAAAACTATACTCCATGTATAAATTACAAATTCTTTTTATTGTTGGGAAAAAAGTTCTATATGCCATTGTTTGTGTGTGCTAAGTCGATTCAGTCATGTACAACTCTTTGTGACCCCAGGGACTGTAGCCCACCGAGCTTCTCTGTCCATGGGATTATCCAGACAAGAATACTGGAATGGGTCACCATTCCCTTCTCCAGGGGATCTTCCCAACCCAGGAATTGAACCCCCAGGTCTCCTGCATTATAGGCAGATTCTTTACTGTCTGAGCTCCCAGGGAAGCCCCTGTATGCCATTAGATTAAGAAAATTAACCATATTGTTGAAATTTCTACATGTTTTCTCATGTTTTGACTGTGTGACTAATTTGAGAAGGTTGCTTTATAATCTACCACTGTGAGGAAGGATTTATAAATTTATCCCCAAATTTCTTACAATATTATAAAAGTAAGTTTAAAATTGTTACACTGTCCTGCAAGCTGGCTCTTTTACGATTACATATGAACCCTGTCTTAAATTCTACTTTACTTTCTACTTTTCTTTATGCATTGTATTTATCTTATCATCTTACAGTAAACAGCTAGATTAAAAAGATTTGACCTGATTATTAACTGTCAAGTTTACTCCATTTAACTTTATTGTGACTATTGACATATTTGGTATGATTTCTACCACCTGTTTCCCCCTACTTTTCTTATGTGTATTTCTCTCTTGATTGTTTTTCTAATTTATTTTCTCCCTCTCCTGCTTAAGAAATTATCCAAGCTATTTCTAGTCTTTTAGTAGTTACCTTTGGAATTTGACCATTTGTACTTTCTATAGACTGAATGTTTGTGTCCCCAAAATTCATGTGTTGAAACCTAATCTTCAATGAGATGGTATTTGAGGTAGGCCTTTGGGAGGTAATTAGGTCATGAGCTGGGGGAACCCTTATGATGGGATTAGTGCTCTTTTATAAAAGAGACCCCAGAGAACCCTCTTGCCCCTCTGCCATGTGAGGGGTCAGTGAGGAGATGGCTGTCTATCAGCCGGGAAGCAAGCCCTCATCAGACACTGAATCTGCTGGCACCTGGATCTTGGACTTCCCAGCCTCCAGATATATGAGAAATAAACATCTATTGTTTATAAGCCACCCAGCCTATGTTATAGCAGCATCATGACAGACCAAAACAATATTCAATTTCACAAAAATTTAATTTATATTTTTGGTCGTGCCACATGGCTTGCAGGATCTTAGTTCCGCAACCAGGGATTGAATGTAGGCTCCTAGCAATGAAAGAGCTGAGGACTAACCACTAGCACGCAGGCATGCTCAGCTGCTTCGGTCTTGTCCGACTTCTCGCGACTCTATGGACTGCAGCCCACCAGGCTCCTCTGTCCGTGGGATTCTCCAGACAAGAATAGTGGAATGGGTTGCCATGCCCTCCACCAGGGGATCTTCCCAACCCAGGATTGGCCCCTTGGCTCCTGCACTGCAGGCGGATTCTTTACCTACTGAGCCACCTGGGAAGCCCCATGAAACACTAGACATCCAGGGAATTCCCTTAACAATGAGTTTAAATGTCTACAGCTAACCCAGGGATCAAACCCTGGTCTCCTGCATTGCAGGCGGATTCTTTATCAGCTGAGCCACAAGGGAAGCCCAAGAATACTGGATTGGGTAACCTATCCCTTCTCCAGGGGATCTTCCCGACCCAGGAATCAAACTGGGGTCTCCTGCATTGCAGGCGGATTCTTGACCAACTGAGCTATTAGGAAAGCCAAAATGTATAATAGTTATAAGGTAAAATATTCTTCTTGAAAAATACAAATCACCCTCTACCTGGTACATATGCTATTATCATACAAATCTTCAGTTCTGTTCTTAATTCTATGAAGTAGGTATTAGTGTTTGAATTTCTTGGAAAAAACACTTGTCTATAGATTGACCTGTGTGTATAGTGGCCAGCCTTCAAGAGAGCCTCCGGTACCTCCGGCATCCACACCTCTGTGCAGTCTCCCTTCTCACTGCACCAGGACGAGTATGCTACTGCTGCTGCTGCTGCTGCTAAGTCGCTTCAGTCGTGTCCGACTCTGTGCAACCCCAGAGACGGCAGCCACCAGGCTCCCCCGTCCCTGGGATTCTCCAGGCAAGAACACTGGAATGGGTTGCCATTTCCTTCTCCAATGCATGAAAGTGAAAAGTGAAAGGGAAGTCGCTCAGTCGTGCCCAACTCTTAGCGACCCCATGGACTGCAGCCTACCAGGCTCCTCTGCCCATGGGATTCTCCAGGCAAGAGTACTGGAGTGGGGTGCCATTGCCTTCTCCGAGAGCTAGTATGGGTGACCAGTAAAAACATGGCAGAATTGATGTTACTTCCAGTATCACGTTATAAGCACCACAGCTTTCTTTTCTTGCTTTTTCTCTCAAGGATTGCTTGCTCTACGGAAAGTTACCTGCCATGTTTAAAGATGCTCAGGCATCCTTATGGAGAGGCCCACATGGCAAAGAACCGAGGAGCTCGGTTCAAAAGCCCACTAGAAAGGAAGGCTGCCATGAACCATTAAGCGGGCTTGATTGTCCAGCCTTCACCAACTGTCACCCTGGCTGCCAGTTTGACTGCAAGCTCATCAAAGGCCCAAAGCATAACCACTCAGCTCCACTCCTCCCTGACTGCTGACCCCCAGAAACTGTGCGAGACAATAAACATTTGTTGACTTAAGCTACTGTTATGTTGCAACAGATAACTCATGCCATGTATTTACTAACCCATTTGTTTATGATTCCTTTTGAATCTCAGGCATCCATCAAGCCATTTCTCTTGATTCCTGGAGAACATCTTAGAATTTTCTTTAATGAAGGTCTATTAGCTGTAAACTCAGTTTTTCTTTATCGTTTCACCATTCTGGGGGGCAGATCTAACATTCCCCAGTAATTCCAACCTTCTAGATTCAAGCCTTTGTCTAATTCCCTCCCCTGAACAGGGGCAGCAGCTGGGACTGCTTCTAGCTGGCAGAGGGGTTAGGAGGCAAGCAAGGCCCCTCTAGGGAGGAAGAAGGACATAGGTCAAGGGTCCCAGGCCACTAGTCACCGCTATACCTCTTCACAGCTCCACCTAATTACCTCCATAGATGCTTAGGTTCAAGTAAATCCCCACCGCCCCACACACACATACACACTGAATTCCTAAACGGAGTTATACAATTCCAGGTTCTGCAAGGGATAAACAGGCAAGCAAGACGCGGGGCAGTGTTTGAAAGCAGAGGACTCAAGATATTTCCGCAAATGTGAAGAGAGCTTCACAAGAGGCAGAGACTACACTCAAGGAGTAGCCAGCGTGGCAGGGCAGAGAAGAGGGAGCAGGGAATGCAACGGGGCACCTGGGCTGTTTCCACGGAGGCGCTGACATTCCAGCTGAACCCTGAAAGCAGGATGGGATTCTGAGGGACAGGGGAAAGAAAAGAGAAAAGGAAAGGCATTCTGGTAGAGGAAACAGCATGAGCAAAGGCAGTGAGAAGGGAAAACAGGGATCACAAACTTCAACTTCAAGTTCAGTTCAAGTTGCACCTCTAGGCACTTCATTCAGTAGTGGCCACCTGAAGTGGCTTCCTCAGAAGGCTTCTGAATGAGGGCAGGTAGATGTGAGGGCCTTCATCCATCTGTGATGTCTGCATAGTGCGGGAGGGGCCGTGACAGCCATCTGTCAAGTATTTGCCATTTCGAGAATAAGATACCTTCCAAAACAGTGAATAATCGAGTTGTGTAAAGCATGAGAGTGTGGGTGGCGAGAATTCTGATAAGAGAGCTGGCATCAGCCTCTAGAGGATCTTGCGTGCCAGGCTAAAGAGTAAAGACCCGTCTTTGTATTCTGAAGAAAACATTTCTGATCAAGTTACAGTGAGCTGAAAGAAATACTGTTACAGATTTGGAAAGAGACCAACTCTCCTTCTTCAAGCTGCTGCCCAGGCCAGACTACGCCAGCCACACCTCAGCATAAGCTTCCTTGGGAGGGCCTCTTGGCCCCTACACCCATTTTAAAAAATCTTGCTGGTCCCTCTGGTACTGTCCCTGAGACGAGTGGCCAAGGACGCAGACAGAGCCTCTGAAGGGACACAGAATGTCTTTCTCTCATGGCTGCCCCGAGGACCTCTCTCTCTTTCTCCTCTCCCTCCCACACAACTGCCCCTCTTCATCCTGCACTCTCCAGGGACATTCCTTTCTCCCAGAAAGGAGGCGAGGCTGCCCAGGGCTGGCCGAGGGGTGGGGGAGGTTGAGAGGTGGTAGGTGTGGTAAACCCCACTTCCAGGCCACAGAGTCTAAGTAGCAGATTGAAGGGTGGGCGGGAATTTTTGGAAGACGAAAAAGCAAGGCAGAGTTGGGTGGAGCTGGGAGAGGGGGTTCAGGAACATCACATTAGCCACCTGCACATGTGAGGTCATGGACCCCCCTACCTGGGAGAGCCTGCGGACCTGGTCCCCCGGGATGGGGCTCCGGCCAAGTCCTCACTTTTAGACGGGGGTGCGGTACTCTGGAACTCTAGATCTTTCAGACCGTCCTCCCCATCTGGAAAACGGAACCAGTCACCCTGCCCTTCCTCTGAAGCACCTTCAGAGAAACAATTCAGTTTCCACCCATTTTCCTGCTCCGTTCCACACTCTCATTTATCTCAACACTAGTGAACAGCTGACACTTCGGGTGGCAACAGCCTGTCCATGTTAATTTCCTTCCCTGATCTCTCTGCCGTCTGCACAGTTGCTTTTCTGCATGTGCAGGAGAGAGCAATCAGAAGAGTTTCTCTGGTGATTATCTTTCCATACTGAGTCACATAATTTCACATAATTGCCGGGTAAAAGCTGCTCAGAAAGAGAAGCCACGAGCTGATGATATAGCATCACGCTATATTATTTTTGATCCCATGAAGCAGTGAGGTAGATCAGAATACCCAGTTCTATTGTGAAAATAACTCAGAAACAACCTCCCTTTAAAATGCACAGCTCCAAATTACAGGGAAACATCCTCATCTCATCCTCATCTCTGTTTCACTCAGCCCCCAAGGCCTCACTTCCCTTCCCTGGCATCCCACCTGCTTGCCTTCCTTAGGGTTCAGCCCATCAAAAATGTGCCCAGAGGGATCACCAAGGCCTGGGTCCTGGGAGGATCCCCAAAGAAAGATAAGGCCCCCTCCCTAGAAAGGACATGCCGGAAGGGGACCTTTATGGGGTCACAGAATGTCTGGAAAAGTCAAAGTGTTAGTCATTCAGTCAAGTCCGACTCTTTGTGACCCTATGGACTATAGCCCACCACGCTCCTCTGTCCATGAGATTTTCCAGAATACTGGAGTGGGTTGCCATTCTCTTCTCCAGGGAAGCTTCCTGACCCAGGGATCAAACCTGGGTCTCCCGCATTGCAGGCGGATTCCTAACCATCTGAGCCACTAATACCCGGGCCTCATTGTTTAGGCTAACTGGTTACCCTAGACTGTTATTGCATGTCAAGGGACAAGATTCAGCCTATGATGTATCCAAATCTTTGGAACAAAGAAGCTTGTTAAAAGAAGATTTTGCTGTGTATAAATAGGATATAAGCATGATGTGAGGTATACCAGATGGACTTAGAACCACTGAATGCCAGTAGGTTAGAATGATTGAGATGAAAGCTCTCTATTTGAGGAGTCTGAAGTGCCAACAGAGAAGTGATGTAGCCAATGCATCCACCCAGAACTCACACCCCCAGCTTCTGCCTGCAGCTCTGATATGCTGGGACTGGGTGCTGGGCAGGCCAGGACTGGAGGAGGGGAGTACCATGAGGGAAACAAGCAGGCTGGGCAATGCCTGAGGGTGCTCCGGTAGGCTGGCTGGAGCCAGGAAAGAAGCCACGGCACCTACAGGAATGCAGTGACTGAGGCAGAGAGGAGGGAGAGAGGAGCACTGACAGGCTCCTGGCTCTGCCTGAGAAGGCCATCTTAGGCATCTCTTTGGTGGTCCAGTGGTTAGGACTCTGCACTTCCACTGCAGAGGCACGGGTTCAATTCCTGCTTGGGGAACTATGATCCCACGTGCAATGTGGCTTGTCCGAAAAGATAAAGACTGCCTTTAGGTGGTAAGATGTCAAGGGGGCTATGCTGGCTTCCGGGAAGGAGACTGATAGAACCACAGCCTCAAAGGGTCTTCAGAAGGCTTGGAGGCCAACACCTCACTCTCTCAACAGGAGGCAAAGAGATGATGAGAAGAGTCCTTCCTGATTATTCTGGCTGTGCTGTGTGGGTGAGTTGGTAAAGAATCTGCCTGCAATGCAGGAGACCCGGGTTCAATCCCTGAGTCAGGAAGATCCCCTGATGGACCCGCTCCAGTACTCTTGCCTGGGAAAATCCCATGGATAGAGGAGCCTGGCGGGCTATAGTGGGGACGCAAAGACTTGGACGTGACTGAGGAACACACACACTTACCACTGTAGCATAGATCTGAATGGTCTGAGGCCGGGCTAAGGGCTGAAAGCAGAGACTAAAAACTATCACAGACAAATTGGCCTGATTTATGGGGAAAGAGGTGGATGCTTTACATTCCTAAGACATTAGTTAAGTCTTACTGTTTGGGAGGAAAATATTATAGAAGGCAAGAAGTCTGATGTCTTTGGAGTCAGGGGCCTGGCTCCAGCAGCCCTTTCAAGCCTCCTTAGCATCTGTCTCTATGAAAGGGTCATGCATGCCCTCCATGAATGGCACCTTTGTCCTCAATCATACGTGCTCAGGAATGAGGCTTGGGTGTATGGTCAGTATAACCTGGTGGGTGAGGCCCAACTCCCAGCTGGCTTTGAGGTGCGCTGTGCTTTTATGAGAACATGGGCGACATAATGCCTCCAGGCCACACAGGCTGGAATGTTGTCCTTGATCGTCTCTGGCACCCCTTCCGCCCCCCTGGTCTTTCCACTCTCCATCCTCGCTGGGGCAGCCAGGCGTCCTCTGCACTCAAGCAAACCATCACCTCCACTCACATGGAGCTGCCCTTCTCTAAACTGCTCATCACCTTTTGCTTCCCAACTAGATGCTTTGATTCAAAGCTCTCTTGGGATTTTATGTACAGGAGAAAAAGAAAGCAAACAAAAGGACAGTGGTCACCTACACGGCTGCTCTGTCTAGAATTGTTCCCGAGGGTATTTTGGTGTCCTTCCGGACTGAGCCCAGCACTCCGCTCCACCTTCTCTGTACCAAGCTGCTTTCAGGATGGGGAGGGCCTGTCCCTTGCTTCATGTCCATGTGACAAGTGGCCTGGAATGGAGGTAGGGACCATACCGTGGCCTCAAACCCCCACAGTGTGCCCTATAGTCTTGGACCTTGAAGCTCCCAGAGATCAGTTATCACCAAGTTTCATCATCTGTTTTTGCAAAATGCAAGATGATTCTTCTCTATCTTTGGCCCCTTTTAGAAGGTTCAAGGGGGCTTCTCTAGTGGCTCAGTGCTAAAAGAAGTTCCCCTGAGAAGGAAGGGGCAACCTACTCCAGTATTCTTGCCTGGGAAATCCCATGGACAGAGGACCTCCATGGGGTCACAAAAGAGTCCGGATGTGACTTGGCAACTAAACAACAACAGAAGGCTCAAAATTCCCTTTCCTCATATAGCTGCAAGATACAGCTGCAGCTTTCTCGACTGGAGACGCCTCCATACACTGCTTCCCCCAGGCCCATCCGTGTGAGGCAAAACCCTGGAGCCAATGCATGAACCTCATGGACATTGATGGCTGGAGCTCCTGCAGGTACACAAGCCCCGCCCCACTCACACTGCACACTTCTGGGAGCAGAAGCCTGGACCGCAGTGTGAAGGCAGATGTGGAACCAAAACAGGTGAGTTTTCTAGGTGAGTCGTCCAGCTGTGAGCCTGGCTGTAGGAATAAGCAAGGCGCTGGTGACTGGCAGTTTGGGAGTCGATGGGACAGAGCCCTACTGGGAGCACTGGAATCATTCTATGGACCCTATAGAAGGAAGGAGGGTCCATAGTTACAGTCCAGCTTGGGGCCAGGATATAAGAAATGATAATAATAATCATGATAAACAGAATATCGGTCAGTACTATTCTTCCTACTTTAAATATTCATTCTCATTGAATCTTAAAAATAGCCTGGAAAATATATGTTTCCGTCAAACCCATTTTAAAGGGAAAGAAACTGAGGCAGAGAAAGAATGGTCCCTTGGTGGATGAGAGCTGGATTCCAAACTTCCGCCCAGCTCAGTTTGCCTCCCTGCTGAGGGAAGAAGGGTAAACTTCCTGCTGTGAGCCCTGGACTCCAGCGGCCCCAGCTCCACACCCCAGGGGAGGGTTCACACCCACTCAGGGACAAAGGCCACAATGGGCCACCTGCACTGCTGCTCCCAGAGGGCTCGTGCCCCCGGCAGCTGCCACTCTAGTCCTTGCTGCTGTCCCAATCCAGCGGGCTTAGGCTGCCAGGCTCAGGCCCGGAGAGAATCAGATGAACTCTGCAAAGAGGGGGCTCCCACCTCTGGGTAAACATTTACCAACCAAGTCCTAACATCGCTGGCCTCAAACACACACCTGACAGAAAGACACAGTGGAATTCACAGTGTCTGCCAGCTCACACCCAACAGAGAATTTCTATTCCCTTGTGGATAGAGTTGTTCACTGGAGAGGTTGTTTTTTTTGGTAACAGAGTATGGAATTTGTGCAGCCGTTTAGGTCAGAGTTGACAGCATAGCATGGAGGGATCTGGAGGATCAGCCAACCCCGCTGCCCACTTTCCAAGGCTATTATAAAAGTCAAGTGAGGTAATATATACGTGAAGGTCCTTTGTAAACTGTAAAGCTCTGTGATAACAATACCTAACAGCTATTAGGCATTCATGGCATGCCAAGTACTGTTCTAAGTGGTTCATATGTACTAACTCATTCAATCCTTATGGTAGTTCTAGGAAATAGCTCCATTTATGATTATCCTCATTATACAGATGGAGAAACTGAGACCAGAAAGAATAAGCAGCTTGTCTAAAGTCCTAGAGCCATAAGGTAGCAGAGCCTGGATTTAAACCCAATCAGTCTGGCTCCTGCTCTGAATCTCTCCACCATCCTGCCTCTCTGTACTCAGTGGCTTTGGGGTCTGGAACAAGCCACTCTACCTCTTGGAGTCTTTGCTTCTGAAACTGTACAACAGGCATCTCAGGAGCTGTGAGGATTGGATGAACTCGCCTCTGTGCACAAGCAGTTACCATTCGCCTAATCTGTCCCTTTGGCATCTCCTTTTGGGGAGTAGACAGCTCCTCCCCAGCTCCAACCTTGAGGGTCGACTGGAGGCTGCCAATCGCAGCCCCTCCCTTGTTGCTAAAAGGACTGGGTTTGAAACCTCAGTGTCCCTCAGGGGTTGTCACGTAGTCTGGAAGCAATAGAAGAGGGTTCATAGCAGCCAAGGTGGGGAATCTGGTGCGGAGAAGTCAGGCAGCAACTCACCAGGGAAGAGCTGGCAGGAGAGGGAAGCGGGGAGAAGAGATGGGGAGAGGGTCCCGTCCAGGTGAGCTCTGTGCTCCCACAGGCTGTCTGCATTTGCCTCAACCAGATGCAATGGTTTGGATCATTTGCAATGAAGGGGAACCATGTCACAGCAGGAAGTCTCTGCCTGGTAAATAGCAAGTGCTTTTAAAGTATCAACTGCTGATACTATTAATATCATCATTCCCCCACCTCCTTCCTCAGCTTCCGCCTTGATTTTCTAGCTTCTCTTGGGAAATGGGGAAGAGAAACAGAGAACAGAGCTGGGGAAAGGCCCCAGTGGCCTCCTTTCACTTCCCTCCACCCCTGGAAGGCTCCAGCGTCCCCACAACAGGGGCGGGGACAGGCAGGCCTTGGTCCACAGCAGAAGCAGGCAGACCCCGGCTTAACAGAATCAAAAGGCCTCCGGGGGCCACTGCCCTCTTCTTCCTTCAGAAAAACAGGCTGCATTACCCAGGGCTGCCGACAGGTGACGTGAGGAGCACAGATCTGCCTGGGGCAGCTGAGGGAGGTGACGTACCCTCCCGGCCCCAAGCATGAGAGCCCCCCACCCAGAGACCCAGAAGCAAGATAGAGGACATAAGACAGGAAAGGAAAGAAATCCCAGAGAAGAGAAGTGACCAGGGGAGGGGGCCCAAAGAGAAGTGCAAGACAGGCAGGCAAAGTGAAAAGGAAGAGGCTCCGGGACAGAATGGAGGCTGGCCAAGGAGAGGAGCAACAGAAGGTAAGATGGTAGGACGGCATCCCCGACTCAATGGACACGAACTTGAGCAAACTCCGGGAGATAGTGAAGGACAGGGAAGCCTGGCGTGCTGCAGTCCATAGGGTCACAGAGTCAGACACGACTTAGTGACTGAACAACAAAGAAAAGGCGCTCCTGATGGAAACTGAACAAGGGATGGACAAGGTGGTAAAGCAAGGAGAGGTTGGAGACTGCTGAGAAAAGAAATCTGCTTTGGAGAAACATCACGCAAGCCTCCACGCTGTCTTCCTTCCCATGAGCCCCCAGCTGGGCCTCCATCCTTGGCGCCCCCGGAGCCATCACCACACCCTGCCTGTCCCAGTCACACCAGTGCTCCAAAGAGCAGGGGAAGGAAAATGTGCCCGGGTTGGGTGTGGAGAGGAGGGTCAGCAGACAGCTGCAGCTCCTGGGAGAGGCCAGTTCACACCCCGCTCTGGCTGCAGGATGGCTGCCCAACAGGAGACACAGGGTCTCTGCTGTCCCAGCAGCCTGCTGGGCAGCAGGCCAGGGGCCTGAGACTTAGCCCTGGTGGACCTCAGGTGCCCCACCCCACAGTCAGCACGTCTAGTCTTCTTCCTAACCCAGAGGCCTCCCAGGAGAAGCCACTGCCTCCTGCAAGGGGCCCCTTCAGGGTGTCTCCCTAGGAGGCCTGGGCCCTGAGACTCCCAGGATTGAGTGGGTGCCAGACAGACTTCTGCAAGACTGGGATGCTGTGCCCAGGACACCCCGGTCCTCCTGCCTCCTGGGTTTAACGGAGATTGGAGTAAGGTCTATCGGACCAGAGACTCCTGTCCTTCAGCCTCAGACCCTCGGGTGTACCTGTGGCAGTCATAGACAAAGGGGGACCAACTGTGTTGTGTGTGATCCACCCACCCTGCTCCCTGCCCATGATGGCTGAGGGGATGGTCACCGCTGAAGTGATGGCGGTGATGCCCCTAATATCAAACATCTGTAAGATGCCTGATTTACCAGACAACTTCCCAAGCATCAGCTCAAAGGAACATCACAGCTGCAGGAGATGTTGGATATCAGCGCCATTTTACAGATTCGAGAAGGTGAGGCTCAGAGTTACGTTACTTGTCCAAGGCCCCATAGCTAACAATGCCACAGCTGGCATGGGCCCCTAATCCTGTGGATGCCACATGCTAGGCTTTTTCCACGCTTCCTTGCTGCCTCCCTGGCAAGTGCAGCAATGCATGGGTGCTGAGAGAAATAAAAAGGCTGACCTTGACTTGAGACCAAGCAGGGCTCATTGGATGGAAGTGGTCTGACCCAGTCCAGGGGAGAAAAAACAGGACAAGAGAATAACCCAGATAAAATTCAACAGCTTTAATGTTGATGCCGATGATGTCATTTTCTTCCCCTTTCACAGTTTCCTCTCCAGCTCTGTTCTGTCCATTATGACTGATGTGAAGGCTGGGACCCCGGAACCCCTTCGGAGGCAGGAGGGCTGGCTCAGCCATCGCTAGACTCCAGCTGTTCACAGATCTTCCTGTCACTCACTCTCAGCTGAGCTTCACACCAACTCAGGCTGTCTTCTCTCCCTCCCAAGCATCCCCACAGTACCTGCTGGGCACCCTGCTGCTCTCTGCCCAGCAGAACATCTGCATCTATGCAGGAAGCAAGACAGTATCCCAGACGGGTTGTAGGAGGTCCTGGCCATTGGAAGCAGGCTCACAGGGCATGCCAACAGAACTACCAGCCCAGCAACTGACAGCCTTTCAGAGTAGGTTACCAAGCTGCAGACCCCTCTTTCCATTTTTTTCTGGTCTGGCTCAAAATGAGATTAAGGTGTAGAACTGAAATAAAGACAATCCCTACTCAAAAATATATCCACACCCACAACATTCTCCCAAGGAGAGAGTTCTGAATTCCACCAAACGTTTTGTTTGAAAGGTAAATACTTCCAATCCTAACAGTATTTACATCTCAGCCCAAGTTATTGAATTAGATTGATTTCCAAACAGCTGAGAGCTGCCTGCATTTAGGTGGAGAAATTGGTGGAGAAAAGGAGATTAATTTTGGAACGAGGAGTAATTTTGGAAAGAATGGTAACATTATTCTTCCAGGAACCAAATTAACAACAGGTACTGATGGCCTCCTGTTGCCAAGGACCTCAGTCATCACTGAGGGAGCTGTAACAACAGAGTCCCTGCCTTATGGAGCTTACAGTCTCACTGAGCTCACAGGGTTTGCTCCCTGCCTCCAGAACAACACGTCCTATCTGTGGCAAAGTCCTAGCCATGCTTACTCCTGCAGGATCTCTGTAAGTTTCTCTTCCACTGCTGGCTGTAGTTCAGACCCCCATCACTGCTCCCCTGGGCTGTTGTGGTACCTTGCATAATACAGTAGCACCTGCATGCTCAGTTGCTTCAGTCATGTCCGACTCTTTGCGACCCCATGGACTGTAGCCCGCCAGGATCCTCTGTCCATGGGATTCTCCAAGCAAGAATACTGGAGTGGGTTGCCACGCCCTCCTCCAAGGGATCTTCTTGACCCAGGTTTCGAACACACGTCTCTTAGTCTCCTCCACTGGCAGGAGGATTCTTTACCACTAGCGCCACCTGGGAAGCCCAACACTGTGGTGGCTGCACCTATCTTTCACCCTCTCCCTATAACCTGTCTTGGACATTAATTGGACTATATGATTTAATACACTGAATGTGTATGCTGATCACTTCTCTATCAAACGCAAGTATATTCATGGTGTTTCCATACCCTAATTACTTTTTAAAAATCAAAACTTTTTAGCCTGCCATATAAATACCTCTATCTCTTTTCTACCCTTCTAGTATTTCTTCCCAGTACTTTCAGCTAAGATTATCTACTCCCATCCCCCACCACACTGTATCAAGCTCCAAGCCACTGAGTATTCCCTTCCCTCCACTGAGCACAGTCTTCCCTTCCCTGTGTAGTCCAGTTCTCAATCCTGCATCTTAGGTCACATATAGAGCTTTTGCATAATAATAATAATAATAATGGGGATCAACTAAGTCCCACCAAATTCTAATCTCTGGGGGTGTGACCAAGGCATCAGTCATTTTTAGAATCCCTCACTCATTCTAGGGCTTCCCCAGTGGCTCAGCGGTAAAGAATCCACTTGCAATGCAGGAGACTTGGGTTTGGTCCCCGCATCGGGAAGATCTCCCGTAGGAGGGCATGTCTCCCCACTCCAGTATTCCTGCCTGGAGAATCCCATGGACTGAGGAGCCTGGCGGGCAACAGTCCATAGGGTCACAAGGAGTCGGACACGACTGAGGTGACTCAGCACGCAACACACACACTCATTCTACTGTGCAGCCAAGGCTGAGAAACGCTGTCTTTATCCAACTGCCACTCCAGCCCATGGACTGAATTGCAGGCTTCTTTCTCCAGACTCAAAGAGCACCTGGGATCTGTCATTACCACTGACTTGCCACACAACCCATTCTGGTTTACGCTCCCTTTTTAACAAGGTTCTCCTGGCTGGAAGGTCTCTGCTACCCCATGACTTGTAAGAGCTGGGGTGGTGCAGACAGCCACCGAGTGCTGGTTGACAGACTGATGTTTGTCTTGAGGAGGGGAAAGTGCACAGCTCCTATCACCAGGCTTTGGAACTGTGCGGAAGTGGGGGTGCTGAAAGGGACTGGAAGCCTAGCCCTCCCTGTCAGTATCAACAGGGATAAATCATGCTGATGGTACACACCCTTGATTTGGTGTGATGAAAATCACACTTTACCTCTGTGATCTTCCTCCACCAAACCCGTAAGCAAAGAAAAACATCAGATAAAACCCCACTGAAGGGTATATCTACAATATATCTGATCAGTCCTCCTCAAAACTCTCAAGGTCATCAAAAACAAGGCAAGTCTAAGAAAATGTCACAGCCAAGAAGAGCCTGAGCAGACATAACAACTAAATGGAATGTGGCTATCTGGATGGGATTCTGGAATAGAAAAAAGACATTAGGGGAAAACTAAAGAACCTGAATAAAGATGGTCTTTAGCCAATAATAATATATCAACATTATTTCATCAATTGTAACAAATATACCACACTAAGGTAAGACAGTAATCAGGAAAACTGCAGGCAGCTTGTGTTGGAACTCCCTGTACTAGCTGTTCAGTTTTTCTAGAAATCTAAATTTTTTCTTTAAAAAGTCTATTAAAAACAATTTAATAAATTTTTAATTCCGTTAAAAAAACAAAACAGCTCCCCAACCCCCATCAAGCCCACGTCTGGTCACCTTCCTGGCAAGCAGCATGGAGCCCTTTGCCCTGCTGGTGGTGTCTGATGCTTCTGTAATAGGGGCTGGGCTTCTATGGTTCAGAACCACAAAGCCAAAAACCCAGCAACAGCTTTTAAAGCTGCCTTTTAAAACAAGTGCTTTGGGTCCAACTAGAGGTCATGGATGGATCTGTGGGCTTCAGAGGAAAATGCAATGTCTTCCCTTGATTTGCATGTTAAATGCTCATCAAACAAGCATTAAACATCAAGTATTCTGTTTAATAGCCTAACTGCAAAATTCCAGAGAAGGGCTGAAGAGCATAGAGAAGTCAAGGCCTGGGACTGAGGAAAGAGCAGAGAGTGGTGATATTCCAATAGGCTAAGGGACTCAAGGTGGCTGTAGTCACTTCACTGAATTCCTGCACTGCCCTGAGGCAGCTGGACCACTGACTGCCCGCCCAGATTGCCGCAGCTGACGCCCACCAGGGAGGCCCCTTCCTCCCAGGCCCCTCAGACCTGACAGGGTCTCCTTGAGAAGCCCCACCTCTGGGTCTGCCCCACCATCCTTCCGTCATGGAGAAGGGCAGCCCCCAACAGCAGGGAGGCTGCAGGGTGGGCGTACCGGCCCCCACAATGCAGAGCTCTTCCCAGTCCTCAAGCCCGGGCCCAGTCCAGCCCGGGTGCGCAGGGGGAGTGGGAGGGACAGAACCCCTTTATCAAACACAGAGAACTGTTTGAACGAGGAGGCACCTTTATCTTTAACGTGGAATTACTTCTGAGAAAAAAGCCAACCACGAAAAGAAATAAAGCCCTCTCTTAGAAGCAACTCACTGGACTCACAAATCACAGCCACAGGCTGGTTTCTAAAAAGACTCCCTTGGAAAGACCCCAAGCTGGCCCACCAGCAGGGTCTCGGGGCCTTGCTGCTACCCCCGGGCCCCCGTCACTGCCGAAAATGACAGTCTTGGCAGCACCAAGCCAGCTGTCACCCCGTGGCTTCCTCTGACAGGCCCCAGAGGCGGGAACACGGGGCAGCATTGTGCGGCCAACCCCGCCACAGGCCCAGGACAGGGAGCGGGACTCACGGCCGCCTGCCAGCCCGGGGACCCACGCCCCTGCCCGCGAGGGGACCTCAGTCCAGTTCCAGGGAGTCAGGATGGTGGGCCACGGTGCACAGAAGCCCCAGGCCAGGGCCCTGGCAGGCCGGGCGGGCATGAGCGAGTGAGTCAGGCCAGCCATGGGATCACCTCCCCACGCCTGTTGACAAAGGACCATTCAAGAGGGCCAGACAAACAGTCCCAGCAGCAGAAACAGAAACTCAGAGCAGCTGCCAGGCCCATGAGACCCTGTCCACAGGCAGACGCAGGACGAGGCCGCCTGACTGGCCCTTCCACTCTGCCCAACAGCCCACTGCTTTGAGAGCGCAGCTCTGGGTGGGCAGTTGAGCACACAGGGCACTTTGTCTGTGCTTACACTGACTTGGCTGGTGGTGGAAATGACATGGGATGATCCCTGACCTATGGGCCCGTATACTTGGAAACCTGCCGAACCCGGTCACTTGCCGGCGTGGAGGTTTACCTGACCTTGTTTGTTTCAGCTTCAGGAAACTACTGTCTCCTCCTTCCTGTTACATGCCTCATTGCCCCAATCCCCACGGAGCCAAGGCCCACGCCTCTTTCCAGGTCCCCTCCATCAGACTATGAGCTCTGTAAAAGGGAGGCACCTTCTAGGCATTCTCTGAATCGCCAACACTTTGCAGAGTGGCTGCTCTGGTAATGCTGATGTCTGAAGGATCAGACGTCAGCACCATTATCCTTTTAAGTCAAATCCAACCTAAGCTCAAAACAACTCAAGGATCAGCGTGGAATTTTAAAGGAATTTTTAGACTTTTCAGTGCTCCCCTCCCCCCATTTCCTCCTGCCCACTCTCCAGGTCTCCATCAAATCCCAGTCACCAAAACACTATGATGAATCAGCTTCCCTCCATTGCCTTCAGTCCTTAAGCACTTCCCAGACCTCCTGAGCTGTGCTCAGTCACTCAGTCGTGTCCGACTTTTTACGGGCCCGTGGACGGTAGCCAGCCGGGCTCCTCTGCACACGGAATTTTCCAGGCAAGAATACTGGAGTGGGTTGCCATAGCCTCCTCCAGGAGTTCTTCCCAACCCAGGGATCGAACCTGCATCTCTTGCATCTCCTGAATTGGTAAGAGGATTCTTCACCACTAGCGCCACGTGGGAAGCCCCCCTAGACCTCCAATGAGGTCAAATTCCTAGTTTTCAAACTCTACCAAAGGAACAGGACAAACTGAGAGGACCCATGGGCAAAAAGGAAGGTACACTTTAGATGTGGTGTGCACCTGCGGGGCGAGTGACAGGCGAGAGACAGCCTGGAGGGGCAAGTGGGCTTTCAACATGCCCTGGTGCGTGAGGACTTTTTCCCACATATGTTCAATTCACAGATGCTCACTGGGCTTGCTCCATGTCTGACACCATGCCCGCCCCCCTGCCGTCTGGGGTAAAAACGGACCTTGCCTTTGAAGAAGCAGGAGAGGGTGTGGGGAGCAGGCATGGACGTAAGTAGCTAAGTGCAGGCCCAGTAGGAGTAGCCTTTAAGGGAAGAAGCAACAGAGCATTTCAGGGGTACCAGGAAGAGGAAAGTTTGTCTGTTTACTAAGAAATGTGCAGACTCTTTACAATCGCATGGACTGTAGCTTAGCAGGGTCCTCCGTCCATGGAATTTTCCAGGCAAGAGTACTGCAGTGGGTTGCCATTTCCTTCTCTAAGAAATAGGAAAAGCTATCTTAAAGAATGAGCACTGGAGAGGGCCTCAAAGGACACTGTAACAATAATGAGTGCTAAGTCACTTCAGTTGTGTCCAAGCCTCTGAGACCCTATGGACTACTGTAGCTCCACCAGGCTCCTCTGTCCATTGGGTTCTCCAGGCAAGAATACTGGAGTGGGTAGCCATTCCCTTCTCCAGGGGATCTTCCTGACCCAGGCATCGAACCCTCATCTCTTATGTCTCCTACACTGGCAGATGGGTTCTTTACCACTAGCACCACCTGCCGCTAAGTCACTTCAGTCGTGTCTGACTCTGTGCAACCCCATAGACGGCAGCCCACCAGGCTCCCCCGTCCCTGGGATTCTCCAGACAAGAACACTGGAGTGGGAGAAGTCCTAAAAAATTGAAAGAAATTCTAATAATAATAACAATGTGTCATTACTATTATTATTATAGCAGTTAATATCTAGCAAGTGTGTTCTATATGCTGGGCACAAAGAAGCAGTTGAGATAAATTAGCCCTGCTCAATCCTCATGCCCATTTGACAGATAAGGAAACTGAGGCTTAGAAGAGTTAAGCAAGCTAGGAAGCGTCAGCAGCCAGATTAGACCCCAAGTCTGTGCATCTCCAAAGGCGACCATCCTCTGCTCTGCAGGCCAAAGTAAGGGTTCATTCCTGCTAGGGCCTGAGCAGAGGCAGAGGGTAGGAAGTCTAAGGCTCGGGATGATCACATGGAGAAGGTGCCTGGTGCGACAGCTGCGGCCAAGACCCAGAGAGTTCGAGGACCAAAACCCCGGCACCTGTCCCCACTATCAGGCACGGAGAGGTTGGAATACTGGCCCACAGGATCAGTGGTAATTCAAAGCAAGAGGGCTGAGAAAGTGGAAGGAGAGAGAGCCCATCACCATAGTCTGGGTGAGAGACTGCGGCTGGGCGAGGTGAGAGGGTGCAGGGAACCTGTGAGCTCACGCCTGTGTGTCAGGTATGGATATTATGTATGAGTGAGAAGGGGAGAGAGAGTGCAAGTGTGAGCCACACATGAGCGAGTGTGGGGGCCCTGCATG
>SJXQ01002219.1:127029-186867 GCA_006408695.1 Aepyceros melampus | reverse complement strand
GAGGGGGGGGGCCCTGCAGGGTGAAGATGGGGGTTGGGGGGGTCCTTCTGGGTGGGAGGTGGGGTAAGGTGAGCCGGGGAGTAAGGGAGGGACCAGGAAGGAGCGCTCAGAGAAATGAAACCATCATCTCAGAGGGCTCTGGGTCCTGGAAAGCCCACAGGGCCTGGCATAGGGAAGGGACTCAGTTAAAAACTGTTAAAGGAATGTACGAATGACGTTAAGACCTTGCTTCTGGTCCCCTCCTGAGGACTGGCTTTGCCCTCCAGCCACGTGAGGGTCACTGTCATTCTAACTGGATCCTCCTCATCCCTAGCCCCAAACAGAGCTTCTGAGCTGCAGCAGCCACTTTCCCATGGCCCCAGCCTGGTCCCCTCGGCCCCAGCACCCCTCCTGAGCCTCCCGCTTCCCCCTGCATCTTTGTAACAAGTGTGTTCCTGTGTGGGCTCCAGGCTGACTTCATACTTTCCCAGGTCAGAGTCTCCCCTCCCCCTTCCCTTTCCAGAGCAGAGAAGATGCTGCCAAATTGGATCCAAGGTTTTGTTTCGGCCAGATATTCTGCTTCTCATCAGAGACAGATAGCGCCTGTCTGTCTGACCAGCGCCTCCTGGCACGCTCTCCAGTTGCCCTGAGGCTCTCTGTCCAGAGGATTCATAGACTCAAATGAATCTGGCCTCGTCCCTTCAGAGACCACATCTCCCAAGACTCCACCAGGCCCCAGTTATTATCCTAGCAAAACAGACCAGGCGGAGATGGTGTCCAGGAGGGTCAGGGGCTGCAGCCTGGGAGGTAAGAACTCAGTCTCGGATTCTTGAGCATCTCCTGTCTCACAGGGTGAAAGCAGAGCCTTCTCAAGGTGACCACAGACCAGCCCCTTCCCTGTTCCGCTCAGCTACAACCCTGTGTTATAAAATTATAAGCACAGTTTGGCACCTGGAGAGAAAAGGGATCTTTTTCAAGACTGTACAGTCTACAAAAACTGGGAGGAAAACAAATGCCTTAGAAATCATGAAATCTGACCCCTCTATGGCAGAGAAAACAGGGACCTAAAATCATGGAGGCTTTTGGGTTCAATCTGTGGTCAGGGAACTGAGATCTAGCATACTGCGTGGTGTGGCCAAAAACCAAAAAAGATAATAAAATCGTGGAGGCTTTCAGTTGCTGGAGATCAATCTAAGCCATTCCTGACTATCACCAGAAACCCAGTTTGCATCTAAAAGGGCTATCTGTGATATGAATGCACTCCCCCTTGGAGCACAGCCAGGACTACCCCTGGGTCTGCACCCCCAGGCTCACCTCCTTTATGCTGCAGGCAGGGGCGGGGCCTCTCATGACTAGTCTGCATCTCAGGTGCCCAGGCAGAAGCTGGTGGGTGATTTGTTAGACAGTGAGTCCTGGGGGCTGCCTGGCACAGTCTGCCATCCAGATGGCTGCCAGCAAGGCCCAACAGGGCCAGGGGCCAGGCTCTGCTTATGGGATCCAGGATCCGATGCTCTGGCTTTCCTATGGCTGCGGGGAGTTTCCAGGGTCTAGGGAACTGCCTCTGCTCCCTCTTCTCCTGGCCACATTCTCCAAGAAAACAGAAGGAAGCAGGCTCCCCATCCACTAGGGCACCCATACTTTGAAAGGGACATGGTAGTCCCCAGAGGATTGCTGGCAACAAAGAAAAAAAGGCAAGTGAAGCAAGTGATGTGCGACAGGAAGTGTGTGTGTGTGGGGGGGGGGCGGTCACAAATCCTGGCTGAAGAGTCAGAGGCCTCAGCCACAGTGGAGTGTGTGATGTCCGAGCCTCAGTTTTCCCATTTGCACGGTGTCACGATTGGATGTCCCCCTTCCGGCTCTGAAAAATCTAGGATTCTGAGGTCAGGGACTCTGTCTTCCTTGTGATCCTGGCAATGAATACACAGTAGGTACTTAAAGTAATTCACTGAATAATTGAATGAAGTGGGGCCCAAGTCAGTCCAAAGTTCACAAGTTGGCCAGAAAGGAGACCCTGGCCTCCAGAGTCTATCACCAGACCCGGAGAGAAGCTACAGGTCTTGGGAAAGCTCTAGCAATCCAGGAGCCCTTGGCAAACTGCCTTCCTGTTCGAGACACACAGATGTGCCTGGAGGAGCCAAGGAGAAAGCAGGAAAGTGTCCCTGAGGGATAGAGGGCAGCCTGGACACTCCTTCCCCGCCCATCATCACCCTACCATACTTTCTAAATACACCTGGCTCCTCTCTTGCTGGCTCCTCCTCCCAACCCTCCCCAAGGCTTTGTCTCCTCTCCCTGCCCTCCCCTGCTCTTCCAACACAGTCACACCTTTCCTCCTTCCTTTGCAGAGGTTCAGAGCCTCAGCAGGTCTTGGAGCTGCCTGATCCTGTGTAGGCAGGAAGGCTCAGGGGCAGAACTGAGATTCCTAAGCGGGGCCAGGAGCCTCAGGCTTTCTTAGGGTCAAGGCAGATAGGAAGCAGTGGGGAGAGATTTAAATTCTGGTCCATGCCCAGCCTCTTGCATCTAGCATGCAGGAGAGGGGCTCCCCTCTGAGGGAGTCTAGAAGTGCATCTCCCCCCATCTTAGGCAGAGTTCTCAGGGCGATATTTCCTCCTAGCCTTTTTGAGCCTTCCCCTACACGCTCCTCCAAGGAGCTGGATGAGGCAGAAACCGCTCTCTCTCCTCCAGCTGGAGATCTGTTCAGAAGAAGTACTGTGTGTGTGTGTGTCTGTGAAGGGAAGCAATGGTATATGTTATTGCTGGTCTGTGTGAAAGCGCACACAGTTCAATGACAGGTGTATGTGTAGCCCTGTGGGTTGTGTGCTGTGGTTTGGTACATGCATGGTGTATTTGGTGTGTACATGGTATACATGTGATATATGTGTGTGCTGTGTGTTTATGCAATGTGTGTAGCAAGTAAGTGTGTGTCTGAGTGTGTGGGTGGTGTGGTGAGCGTGCATGTTTGGGGTGTGTTTGTGATGTGTACTGTGTGTTGGGGGAGCTGGAGTGGCTAGGGGTGACATCAGTGTGAGGTGTGAGCTAGCATTTCAGGGTCTCCTACCCAGAGAAGTCAGGGGTAATCAGTATCTAGGCAACCATGTTGGGGGGAGGGGAAGAGATATGGAGGTGAGGAATGGGCAGAAAAGGAGGGAGGCTGAGAATTGAAAAGGGGTTTCCATGGCAACTACTGGGCAGGTCACGTGAAAAAGGCCAAAGCAGAAACAGATATAGCCATCAGCACACACACACGATGAGGCCACGGGGACCCCAGAGTGGGGGCCCTTCCACCGAAGACATGGGCTGCCCACTGATCCAGCTCCAAACCTGGAAATCTGGGCCAAGAAGACAAAGGAAGTGGAGAGAGAGGCCACACTGGCAGGAGAAGCCCTGGGAGCCACAACCCCTGCGGCTGGTGTGGGCAGCGGGGGCCTGGCCAGGCCCATTCTCCCGCACGCCTGCTCCCTGCTCCCACCCTCGGGTGCTTCCTCTACCAGCCACCACTTGTAAGAGCCCAGAAGCAAGTGCCAGGAGCCCCTTCCAACTCGGCAAGGAAGCCCAGTGAGACACAATGGGGAAGGCTGTGCCAAGGCCAGCCCTGCGGGGGAAAGAGGGCAGGGTAGCAGGAAAGGAGGGAATGGGGCAGGGGACAAGGCAACTCCCACCCCCCGGAAGAAGCCAGGACGGGTTAGACAAGAGGAGAGGAACACTGATGCACTCTCATGAACCTCATGCCCTGGAACGCCAGCCCTTTTTTTTACCTGCCCCTCCTCCCGGTGCCCACTGCCCAGCCCCAACTCCCCCGTCCTCCAAGCGCCAAATCAGCAAGTCCCATTTTGCATGGCTCATGTGTGCACACTCATGGCCAGCCACGTTCCCTCGTCTTCACAACTGCACACTCAAGTGTCCACAGCTTCCAAGTAACAAAGGGAAAACTACCCCGCCCTGGTACGAGGAGAGCAGTCCTTTCCCTTTCTCCCAAAATCATAGCCCCAAGCTCCAGGCAGCAGTAAACGCCTTGTCCGAACAGCTTCACCCCCACCGCCACGGCTTGTCTCCCCCGTCGGCCGCCCCTCTTCTCTTCCGACGCCCACCTCCCCTTTGGGTTTCCATCTCCTACCGGGTCTCCGCTGCCCTAGCGGCGTGCCTGGCGAGAACTGCTCACACCCACTGAAACAAATCTACCCTGGCAGCATCCTGGCGCCGCGCGATCGGTCCCCACCCCAACCCCTCTCCCTCCTCGACAGAGGAACCCAACTTCGCCACCTCTGCAGCGGCTTACCTGCGCGGCGTGTCCCCTCCGAGACAATCCCAGGAGGATGAGTGGAGTCCGGAGGAGCCTGGGAGTGGCGAGGCTGGGGGAGGGCGGTGGGCGAGGCTTTCGCTGTTCTTCCCGCCTCCCCTGCTGGGAAGGGTGGGGGCGGGCTGGAGCGGCGCGTAGACACTGCAATCCACGGTAACTGGGAGGCTTGGCAATTAAGGGGAATGCGCACGTAAAGCATGAATGGCTGTGTCGTGGGCGCGCCGGTTCTGGCTGGAGTTGTCATTTTCAGCCAGAGCCCGGTGGGCTGCTGGAGGCGGAGGCCCCTCGTCCTACCCGTGAGGGTCACAGTCCTGCCCCCCCTCCCCAGTCCACTTCTTAGGTCCAAATTCGAGAACGAAAAACCTTAATGAGATTTAACTCCTAGCTCGGCCACTTCGCCCGTGATGCCACCTTGAGCACAGCACTGAAGCGCGCTCTGGAGCCTCAGTTTCCTTCCTTGTGAAATGGCGGTGAGAACACGGACCCCCGGAGCTGAGCCCGGGAGCAGAGTGGGCGCTCAGCGAGCAGGCAGCTGCACTGAGGAGCAGGGCCTGTAGGAAGGGCTCCAGGCCAGGCGCTGGCAGAAACCACGGATACAGCAAGGACTGGCCACTCGGTTGGTAGCCAGGAAGCCACGCTGGCGGCCATGAAGCTGCCCAGAAGAGCCTGGAGGGGGACCGGGCAGGATGGAGCCGGGAATTACTGGGAGAAGCTGTCCAAGCCTGAGCGGGGCACAGACCCTGTGCCCTGGAACCATGGGTACTGCCAGCCTAACCTCAACACTCCCAGCCCTGGCCCTCCGTTTTCTCATTTGTGACGTAAAGGAGAGGGACACGATAATCCATAACCGCCTTCCAGATGGACCCTCTGTGACTAAATTTTCTTGAGAAATGCTCCAGTCTCAAAACCCCAAGTCAGGAAATAAACATGGGTTCCAGAAGGCTTTGCCCAGATGTGGAAGCCATGAGTGGCTACTGAGAAAGAGTCGGGGACGCTCGAGAGGACAAGACACCTCCATGAGCACCGGACCTTGGACAGAGTGGACGCCTCACTCGCCAAGTCCCCAGAGTTCCTTGGGTGCCCGTGAAAATCAAAACTCTTTCATCAAAACCTGGCTCACATCTCTCACATCTGTGTGACTTTACACGGATTTGCAGGGGCAAATCTTTTCCTCTATACATGAGCTCTTGGTTCCAACTGCCCTTCTCCCTGTTCTCTTTGCTCTGCTCTGAGAGACGAAGCCACATCGCTCACAAGGCCCGTGTCCTTCGCAGCTGCGCTTGAGTGCTACCACCTGCTACCTCACTGTGTTGTTTTTCAGGTTTCTCCTGATGAGACCACTTCAGACCCCGGCTCTGCAAGTCTGTTTGGCAAAGCACGGACCGGGGGAGCAGAACTCCAAAGCCATGCCCCCTGTTAGTACCTGCCCTTTTCTTACCAGAGAATGCCATGGTGTTTGGCCAAATTACTCAGGTGCCTCAGGGCAGCAAAGAGCCACAGGGGGACAGTAGGAGCTGCATCGTGCGTGGAAGGGCTGAAAATGTGCTGCTCCCCGGTCCATCCAGGGCCACGGCGGAGGGAGTTAGGGGTGACACAGCTATGCAGTCACACACAAGCTTGTTCTGGCAGGAGCCCTGGCTCCCTTCTAGGGGAGGAAGAAACGCATCTAGCCCCTACGACACATGCAGACGTCAGTGAAAAAGGTCACCAGCTGCCTCATTCCACACATTATGGTATGAGGAGCTACTGGGCACTGAGCCCCGGGCCAAGCTCCAGGCTGCACAGTGAAAGAAAAGTCATAGTCCCTTGGAGCCAATGGGGCTTCTCTGGTGGCTCAGCCGGTAAAGAATCTGCCTGCAATGTAGGAGCCCTGGGTTCGATTCCTGGGTCAGGGAGATCCCCTGGAGAAGGCAGTGGCTACCCACTCTAGTCTTCTCGCCTGGAGAATTCCATGGACAGAAGCGCCTGGCAGGCTATAATCCAGGGGGTCACAAAAAGTCGGACACAACTGAGAGACTAATACACACTAGAACCGATGGGTAAGGTAGAGATTTATCAAATAATCCCATAGATAAATGTGTCATTAAAATGGTTTTGAGCCCTGAGGAGGTAGCATTTGAGAAGCAAGCTGAAGGGTCAGGAAGTGTTATGGAGAGGAGGTGAAGGAGCCAAGAATTGGAGTGACAGGAGGGGTTGGGCAATGATGATTCTGACACAGGAACAGAAGCCACATGTGCAAAGGCCCTGAGGCAGAAGGCGCATGCGTGAAAGGAGCTACGGTGGCTCTGGAACAGAAGAGGCAGGTTGGAGGAGGATGCAGATGCCAGTCCAGGCAGGCCTGCTGTTCCTGGGTGAATTCAACTCTTATTCTAAGGACAATGGGAAGGCTCTGAAGGGCCTTAAGAGAGCTGTTGCAAGCAAGAATTGGGGAGTGGCAGACTCGGCAGTGTGGGGGATCCCACAGTCAAAGGTGAGGAACTGTCAGGAGAGCAGGGCTCCTGTGAAGCTGGAAAATGGGCCTACACCCCATTGAAGGGAGCCCTGCATCTCCAGAGGCCAGGGAACAGGGAAAGCTGGGGCGGGGGGCCCTGCCACAGCGACAGTAGGACGAGGAAGGACAGAAACTTTCTAAAATCCTCCCCACCCCCACCCCTCCAGAATAAGAGCCATGCCAAGACTTAAGGTTTGGAAGGCCAGTGTAACTGTTTCGCGCTTATGGACTCATCTGTGCTTTAAAGCTGAGCGAAATGCCTTGCAATAGTGCAGCTAGGACCCCATGTGGATAGCACTTGCCCCCAGTTGCCTTGTACTGTGGCAGACACAGACCTCCAGCATGTCAGCAACCCAGGTCACACGGCCATGGACAGGAGGCAGAGGGCCTGCCAGGAAAATTAAAACAGCAAGACCAGAAGCCATCCGAGGAGACCCCCTGTCCTTCCTAGCAGGCCCTTTGGGTGCTGTTTCATCCTGGGGTGCAGATTACAGGTCCCAAGCAGACCCTGCCCACCAGTTGTTTACTCTGGGTCCATTTGTGCTCATTTTGCTTTGTAGGAATTTGAAGGCATGCTATCCCAGACCTCAGGCAAATGCTAAGCCCTCAAATCCTAAGACAGAACTATTTCCTAACTCCTTGCTGAAAGAGTTCTGCTCACTTCAAAAGCACTCCTTGGTCATGCTCCCTTCCTCCTTTCCTGATCTTTCCCCAACTCTTCAGCTTCTCCCGCAAGTAGCTGTGCGTTGGGCTCTTTGTCCTCTGCTTTGCTTTGTTCCTAGGTAGTCCAATCCACAATCATGATTTTGCTGCCCACCTGGGGCTGATGACCCACTCTCTCAGCCTGGTCCTTACTCCAGAAACCCAGAGGAGTTAACACCGTTATTCATCTGGAAAAGTGTGCACCATCCTTATGCGTCTTCCCCCACTGCTTCTGTTCTAGGTCAGACTCCATGATGCCAGCCTCCCATTGGTGCCTCCGCCTCAGTCTCCCCAGCCTTAGGCTAACTCTTGTTTGGAAATCAGTTTCTACAACACTGATGTGATTCAAACCTTCCTAGACTCTGATTCTCTACAAGTTAAAATCCAGCTTTCAGCCTTTACCACCTGACACCCACCTACCTTTTCTGCTTCATCTCCTGACCCATTCTCTGCCCTGCCTCCCCCATTTTATCACTCCGGTCACCTTGATCCTGGCAAATGCTGTTCCCCAGACCAACAGGGCCATTCAGTTATTCAAATACCCTGCCTGCTTGCCTGCCCCTAAACTTTTGTTCATATAATCTCTGCTTAAGACATCCTGTCCCTCCCTTCTCTACTTAACACAAATCGCATCTACCATGCAAAGTGAAATTCGAATATCACCTTACTGAAATTAAAGCTGCCTTGTCCATGCTGCCATGAACTGCATTGTCTCTGCATCTGTGCGTGTACATACCATAATCTGAATTTTTCTGTGTTTAATTTCATGTGTGCCACCCGCCAATAAGGAGATGCCAGTTTGATCCCTGGGTCAGGAAGATCCCCCTGGAGGAGGACGTGGCAACCTACTCCAGTATTCTTGCTGGAAAATCTCACGGACAGAGGAGGCTGATGGGCTATAGTCCATGGGGTTGCAGAGAGTCAGACACGACTGAACACACACACATGAGGTCCTAGTAGAATGTGAACTCCTCGAGATCAGCCAGCCATCTTATTCCATTTATATACCCCACGTCTTGCATGGTGACCCACTTATAATGAATTTAAGTGAATTACAGCTCACATGATCCTATGCTAGCCCATCTCTCCAGATGCATTTTGAACACTTTCTTCTGTGATCTCTCTCCCAGGCAACAACCTTTCAGCATAACCAAATGGTCTTCAGAACTGGTTCCCTGAGCACTGGTATCCTGGGCCCAGACCACACCTGTGATACCTTTCCTTTGTTCTCTCGTCCCAAGATGAACCAGGTACGGAAGCTAGTGCTGGTGAGGCCCCAGGCAGAGGGGAGGAGGCCAGACTGTCAGGAGAAGAGGAACAGGGAACCCTCACATGACATTGGGGTTGAAAAGCGGGACTTCACTGACTGTGGATGGAGCAGTAGAAACTGCAGAGGATGGCAGACACCGCTGGCTTTGCAGACCAGGTCTGCTGCTGCTGCTGCTGAGTCGCTTCAGTTGCGTCTGACTGCTTGTGACCCTGGACTATAGCCTGCCAGGCTCCTCTGTCCATGTCTTCCTTTTCTCTTCTATCAGAACTTTTTCCTAAATCACTTGCAACATGTTTGGTTTATTTTCTATTTATTATTTTTGGCTGTATAGGATCTTTGCTGCTTTACACAGGCTTTCTTTAGTTGTAGCAAGTGGGGGCCCCTCTTTGTTGTGGTGTGCGAGCCTATTGTGGTGGCTTCACTTGTTGCAGACCACAGGCTCTGGGTGGGCGGGCTTCAGTAGTTGCAGCACGCAGGCTCAGTAATTGGGGCTCACAGACCCTAGAGTACGGGCTCAGTAGAGTTGTGGTACATGGCTCTAGTTGCTCCACAGCATATGGAATCCTCCTGGACCAGGGATCAAACCCATGTCCCCTGCGTTGGCAGGCAGACTCTTAATCCGCTGCACCACCAGGAAAGTCCTTGTTCAGTTTAAACTGCTAATTTTTCAGTAACTTAGGGGCATTCATATGATCTGGTTTCGGCCAAGGAGATGGGAACAGAATTATACTGAGGAAGAATTCTAAGAAAGACACAGTAATATGTCCTTTTGCCCTTTCTCCTTTCCGTTTGTTCCTTCTTCTGTTCCCTTTCTTCTTCCTCATCTTCCTGCTCCTTCTTCCCCTCCTCTTTCTTTTTTCTAAAGTAGACTATAGTTGATTCATAATATTGTGTTAATTTCTGGCATAGGGCAAAGTGATTCAGTTATACATATACATGTATGTATATGCTTCAGTTCAGTTCAGTCGCTCGGTCATGTCCGACTCTTCGCGATCCCATGAATCACAGCACGCCAGGCCTCCCTGTGCATCACCAAGGAGATCCAACGTATGTGTATATGTATATATATATATATATGGCTTCCCAGGTGGCTCAGTCGGTAAAGAACCTGGCCTGCAGTGCAGGAACCACAGGAGATATGGGTTAGATTCCTGGGTCAGGGAGATCCCCTGGAGGAGGGCACAGCAACCCACTCCAGTATTCTTGCCTGGAGAAGCCCATGGACAGAGGAGCCTGGTGAGCTATAGTCCATAGGTCAAAAAGAGTCGGACACAACTGAAGCAACTGAGCATGCAAGTGTGTGTGTGTATACATATACATGTATACACATATATATTCTTTTTCAGATTTTTGTCCTTTATAATTTATTACAAGATATTGAATGTAGTTCTCTGTGTGATAGCACCTTATTCTTTATCTGTTTTATGTATAGTAGAGGATTGATGCTGAAACTGAAGCTCCAATGCTTTGGCCACCTGATGGGAAGACCCAACTCATTACAAAAGACCCTGAGGATGAGATGGTTGGATGGCATCACTGACTCAATGGACATGAGTTTGAGCAAACTCCAGGAGATGGTGAAGGACAGGGAAGCCTGGCGTGCTGCAGTCACAAAGAGTTGGACACGACTGAGCGACTGAACAACAAAGTGTGTATCTGTTCATCTCAAACTCCTAATTTATCCCTCTCCCACTTTCACCTTTGGTGACCATAAGTTTGTTTTCTGTATCTTGTCCTTTTTTGGTCAGAAATATGAGTGTGATGCCTGAAGGTGAAGCAGCCATCTTCAACCATGAAGAAAAAAGTCTCCAACGCAGGATAGCAGACTAGAAAGAAAGGAAGCTAGAAGGAGCCATCAGCAACATCTGAATAACCTAACCCCAAAGTTCCTGTTACATGAGAAAACTCAGCTTCTAGTACACAAATTTTTTTTTTCCCAGACTGAGTATTTTTAAAAGATGAGGACAGGAGGATGGGGGCGGGAGGAAGTTTGTACAGGCCAGGCCTCCCCTCCCTCTGTAAGCTCTGGCCCTCCCTGGCTCTAGGCTGGAGCCTTCAAAGGGTGCAACTGCTGGAGGCTGTCAGCGGCTCTCCTCACCTCTATTAGAGGTGGCACCAGCTGAAAGCCCTCGCCTTGCCCCCAGTACATACACTGACTGTAGCTGGCTTTCTGTTCCATGCAGCCAACACAATCCTAAGGGATACAAGTGGGGAGAGCAGCCTTTAATCACATGAGAGCAGAAATTCAGCACAAGCCTTCCTCCCCCAGAAGACCTCTGCCTGCCACTCACAACCCCACGGGCACACACCTGATAAATGTGCCAGCATATCAGAAACACAAATCTTAGCATCTCTCTTCTTGGAGTGGATCCTGCATGGTCCCTTTCCTTCGGTATCTTTATCCAGATCTTGATTTTTGGAAAAGGAAGAAAAGCAAAGGCAGTCAGGGCGGGGGAAGTCTAAAATAAAATCTCTCCCTATCTTCCCACAGGAAAACTATGACATATGTCAGGAAACAAGGCATGCCAAAGCATGGATGCAATTTGTTTCTAAGTGAAAAATTCATCCCAGTCCCATTAGTCTGGAAAACTTAGACTGCTGCCTGATTAACTTAAACTTGTCTTGTAAGCATGTAACGTCACCTTAAGGTGCTGATCTCTAATTATGAGCACACTTCTTCCAGAGCTGCTGGTTACTCAAATTGGAGCACATGATCACTCCTTCCCACCCCGCAGCCTTTCCACTCTGCAAATATGCACCCATTTGTCTTTTCCTAGTGAATACAAATGGGAGAAAACTGAGTGATGTTCCCTTTGGAGATAATGATGTCGGAAATTCAGTACATAATGGCTCCCTAGACAAGACCAGAATAGCTTCGTGTTTCTGTTTTCCCTATGCACAGAGGAACTGACAGCCTGTTAGCGTAAGCAGGCATCTGAACTCCCTGCCCCTCCCTGAGTGCCTGGAGCCAGCTTTCAGACGAGAGACACCTGTTTATCATCATACACTGTCTTCCAACACACTGGATCTGGGCTCGGAACAGAGGCTGCAGCTGAGTTTGGGGGCCAGGAAGAACTCTAGGGACCCAGCAGGCATCTCCATTTGGTCTATAAACCAGCTTTGCAAATAGGCGATAACCCACTAGCCCGGACACGTTTGCCAGGCAAGTAAGACTGTTCTGAATCCATTTATTATTTTGTGCAGCCCCAACGTCATCTCCACCCCAAAGCCTGAGCTGGAGTTTAGGGAAAAAAAATTAAAATGATTTAGGGCTGGCAGATTGTTGAACTTCTGTATAAGGAAGTCTCACGTGAAGCTTGCAGATTGACTGCCATGAGGGGAGAGGAGCTTCCATACAGGGCAAACTCGGGTACCTATCAACAACCTACATTCTCCTAAAGGGGACCCAGTAGTAGCCAGAGGCCTGGCATCCTGGCCACTTGTGGTCATGGAGCTGCTGCCTTTCTGTTTATGATGGACTCCTGCCTCCATTGAAAGCTCCATCCTTCTCAACCCTCCTGTAATTCACTTGTCTCTTTGATGATGCTGTTCATGTAATTGCCTCTCAGACCAGAGGCATGTTTGATGTCTACCTTTTAAAGCATCATCTCTATTGATTTTCATCTTTCAGGCCTGGTATGGAAGCTTAGATGTAGTTAGTGGGAGGTGATGGGTATAAAATGCTCCCCATTCTGACCGTTTATTCTAACAGTAAACATTTATATAGCCCTTGGCGCACAACTCCTCGGCACCTTGTTAAAAAGAGAAGGCACAACTGTCTTCCTAAGTTTAACTCAGAACTTTCTTTTTCAGCATAAGAAGAACGGTTACATGATTTCACCCAGGGAATAAACTAAGTTGTTTACTCTCACGTGGTGCCTACGTTTTTAACTCTCTCCCCTACTAGCCAATATAATCGGGATGTGTGTGCGCGCGGGTGTGTGTATGTTCAATCGTGTCCAACTCTTTGCAGCCCCATGGACTGTAGCCCACCCGGCTTCTCTGTACATATGATTTCCCAGGCAAGAATACTGGAGTATGTTGCCATTACCTTCTCCAGGGGATCCTTCTGACCCAGGGACTGAACTCACATCTCTTGCATCTCCTGCATTGGCAGGTGGATTCTTTACCACTATGCCACATGAGAAGCCCTATAATTGCTGTATAATCGGTATTTGTTAAATGCAAAAAATGGGAATGAAATTGATAGAGAAAACCACTACCCAACATAATTAGTCCCCATGTAGGCACTGTGAGGCAGTCTGAAGTTGTTTCTTGTCTGACAGCAAGGAGAAAGGGAGAGACAAAAGCAGGCTCCCTGAGACATGGTTCACAGATGTTTGGCCCAGCAAATCTCATCTGGAGACTATTTTTTAAATTATGGTAAATTGTGTTTCCAAAGATGGCCTCTCCCTTCCCAAGGCTCATCTGCAGTAAACTTCTGTCACTCCTCCCACTGAGAAGTGGGGTCTCTTTTCTCCCCCTTTCAATCTGGGCTGGCTCTGTGGTTTGTTTTGAGCAATAGGAAGAGGCAGAACTACATCGTGTGACTTTATAGACAGGGCCTTAAGAGATCTGCAACTTCTGCCTTAAATATTTAGAATGCCACCTCTTGGAAGCCTACTGTCTTGGAAGAAGTCAGACTACCCAGGAGGGAGAGAGAGACACCACGTGGACATGCCTAGCCTAGCTGAGCTCCCAGCTGAAAGCAGCCCCTTGAGTGACACTGACCACAGATCTCTGAGTTGGGGCCTTGCCAGAGTTCCTGCTCCTCAGATCATGAGTAAATGAAATCGTTGTTGTCTTAAACAGAAAATTTGGTGCACATATTGCCATATTGTTTATAGAAGACTGCAATGCCAATGATAGTGTAAAAACCATAACCTTGATGGAAAAGGAAGGCAATTTAATATTTCATCTGGATCCAAAGGTGCATCAAATTAAAGGACTGCTCCAACTGGCAAACAGGTGTTTCATGATGGTATCCAAGGAGAAGTGGTTGGTGATGAAAATTCAGAAATTCTTCCCCGAAAGGTGGATGGTTCTTTAAAAAGTTTCAGCTCACAACCATTGCAGAAGATCCTGATGCCCAACATGCTGGTTCTCGGTCCAGGGAATGTGGGTCTTCCAGGTATTAAAATAATAATAAATAAGCAAGTGAACAGAAAATTTGGGAGCATTTTGTTTTGCAGCCATAGATGACTAAAACAAGATGACTGGGCCCCACCCCAAACCCATGGATCAGATTCTCCAGGGCTGCAACCTGGACATCGGCATCTTTACAGACCCTCTCTGGCACTGAGAAAGAGAGAGGGGTCTCCCCCTAACTCTTCCCACGGCACTTCATCCATGACTCACAGACTCAGTGGGTTGAAGCTTCAGGAAGCCAGGCCAGAGACACAAGGTGAGAGAGATCAGACAGCCTTAGAAAGGTAGAGTCTTGAAGAAACAGGGCATAAGGATTTCCCTGCGGAGGGCCCTGAACTTGACACAGGAGGACAGTCAAAGGAAACAAGGCCATGGAATATTTGAGTGGGATGAGACCTCAGAGAACATGTTGTAAATTGGGACCCAAAGGCCCAGAGAGAGGATCTGACCGACTCAAAGTCACAGAGTTTGTTAGTGGTCTAGTGGGGACCAGAGTGAGGTCTCCTGAGTACTGGCATATCCTTCTTTCCTTGCCCAACCCATCTCTAGGGGTTCCAGGGTCCTGAGGAGATGAGAAAATTCACACTTTCCTAAACGCAAGGAAACTATTTAAAAATATTAACTAAGCTGTGTATTTATGAATGCCAATTATTAACATCCCAGTTAAAGTGGAAATACCAACATCCTCCAAGAGAAGGATCAGAATAAGAAGTGGAACTAATCAAGGNTGTGCTGATAAGAAAATTGAGCGGGGCCTGGGAGAGGACCAGCTCCAGGAGCTGAATCAGTGAGGCTGAGGGCTTCTGAATGTGGTGTCAGGCTTCCGTTTTCAGCCCCTTTCTGTCAGGAGCCAGCGTGAGGAATCCCACCCGTGACAAGGTCATGCTGCAGAGACCCTATGGGCAAGGGCAATTTGGGTCTCAGAGTTTCCCCCTGGTATTTCCTGAGCATGTACCCCCCCAAAATAAGAATCTGCTTGCTTTTCCACTCTTCTGACATTCTCTGGAAAAAGTTGATTCAGGGCTTTAGTCTTCTGCATTTGAAAGGAGTGTTTCAGCTCAACCCCCTCTGATAATGCTCTAACTTGCCTAACAGGTTCCCCTGAACCTTTTACAGCTTGTGAATTGCTTACAGCCCCCAACTGTGAGGGGCACAAAGCTGAAAGCATCTTAAAGATACAGAGCCTTTTCTAAAGAGCTAAAAATCATATTGGTGACGGATTTCACTGTTGACTCAATGATTGCTGCCAGGCCTCCATATTCTTTATCTTTTAGGCACCTGAGAGGATGCTAATCAATGTAATCAGGATATGGAAAAAGATATATAATAGTTTCGATGTTAGCAACACTAGACTTTTGAGTTAATTACTTTTCTTTTGTTATAAATCAGTGTACTCCTTTTACTTGTTATAAATTGCTGTATCTTTGTTATGTAAGAATGTAACTTTATTTAGTGCTTTCTGAGAGTGGCACCAGACTTTGGGAAGAACAACACATATAAGTCTTCTGGCTAACAAACCCTTATCAGAAAAGAGCCGTAAAATGTTAACTGGACTTATGGCCCGGAAGATGATGTAAATCACCTAAGACTTGTGTATACAACTAGGTATGCAGAGAGAAAAGCCTGGTTTTGATAAGAGTCTGGGCTGCTAACCCTGCATAATTTTGTATTACCCATTGATATCTATGTATAATCAAAAGTATAAAAGGCCTTCTGAACAACAGAGGATGGGCCAGTTGCTGGACTGGTTTCCCCCAAGTCTCCTATTTACTCTAATTTCAGGCTGAATTCCCATCTGGGACACAGAGTCTTGCCATGTCTACTTACTTGCCCCGGCTTTTTAAGTTCCACACGCGAGAGAGTCCAAGGTGGGGCACTCTCCGATATTCAAGAGGACGCCGGTGGCCTAATGTAGATGGTGCAAATTTCTTGTCTCAAAGTTTTGTTAGTTCTCCACGTAAACCAAGTTATTCAGCCTCTTTTCTCCACTAAATTTTCCTACTACACTATTTCTTCCTAATCTAATCTTATATTTCTAAATAAATGAGTTTTTCCTCACCTATCTGTCTCCCCTTCGAATCACTCTGGATCCACCGGGGCTGGACCCCAGCATCTTTCTCCACTGAAAGTCAAGCCCTCCCCTTCATCATTAGGAGAGGCTCAGAGACACCACGCAACTGATGTTTCTTTTCAATTTCCCATTCTTTCCTAAAAACTGCTGGCCATGGAGCACACAATTTAAATGTTCCCCACTGCCCTTGGCCAGGATTTAATGAGAGAAGGGATTTTACCTGTAGTAGGACAGGTCAGGGCTTTCCAGGTGAAGCTAGTGGTAAAGAATCCCCCTGCAATGCAGGAGACTTGGGTTCAGTCCCTGGGTCGGGAAGATTCCCCTGGAGGAGGGCATGGCAACCCACTCCAGTATTCTTGCCTGGAGAATCCCATGGACAGAGGAGCCTGGCAGGCTATGGCCTGTAGGGGTCAAGAAGAGTCAGACACAACTGAAGTAACTTAGCACACACAGGCATGCAGAAGAAGTCAGTGCTGGGTAGAGGGATGAATTCTGCGGGATCACAGTGAGCAAAAGAGCAAGACTGGTAAATTTACTTCCTTGGCAAATAATTCCTGCTCAGCAGGGAGATCCATAATGCTGTCTGCAGGTTCCATGCCAAAGAACAGGTTCTTCTGGAAGACCATGAACTGGTTGCAGAATAAGCATGGATAATCACTAATTAGATTGGGTGCTGTTATCGGTCTTAGGCAAGCTCATTAACTTCTCCGAGCACCAATTTCCTCACTTGTGAGGGTCTTTTTTTTTCCTTCAATGTGGATCATTTAAAAAATCTTTATTGAATTTGTTACCATATCGCTTCATTTTATGTTATGGTTTTTTGGCCACGAAGGTATGTGGGATCATAGCTTCCCAACCAGGGATCAGGCCCATACCCCCTGCATTGGAAAGGAAAGTCTTAACCATTGGACCCCCAGAGAAGTCCCTGAAGATGTATTATTGATGGTCTCTATTCTATGGGGTTATTATGAAGATTGGTAGGGAAAATATGTATAAAATACCTACCACAGTGCCTGGTGATGACAACTGCTCAATAAACACTGGTCTCTTGACTTTCCTGTACTGACCAAGCACACTTTGACCAGTTCTAACAGAACCTTAACTGACACCTCTCTTGGACCTGGGGTGTACCAGGCAGGGAACGAGGCACATCCTACTCCTTCCCACACAGCAGCCTCAAGTGCCAGGGGTTACCGATCCCCATTTCCCCCGACCCTCTTTGCAGTGAGCTCTTCCCTGTAGCAGATCACTGGGACAAAAAGTCCTAGCAGATGCAAAGACAAAAGACAGCAGTGACTGTAGGGTCGGAGGGACGTGCACTGCTCTGACCCATGTATCTCTGCAGATGGCCAGGGAACTGGGTGTTCCAGGAGCGAAGACTCCACCGCTATCTGGAGGACCACTGATTCATCCAATTTAACTCATCAGGTTGGTTTGGGGAGTGACCGAGAGAACTGAATGCCTTTTTCTGATCTCTGGAGAGCCTTTGGAAGGTAGTACGAATACCAACAGCCAACGTAACTGAGCCTCTACCACAGGCCTAGCACAGCACTGATGAGTTCACATACGTCTTCTTCATTTCTGACACACGCAGGGGTGAGCGGCAGCTGAAAGTAAGACCTTAGTTCCCTGACCAGGAATTGAACTGTGGTCACCTGGGTGGACACCTGGAATCTTAACCACTACACCAGGGGCCAACTGTCTAAATCCCCAGTACTCATCTGTCTTGAGAGGAAAAATGTAACAAGGATATAGAAGGTATAAGGGAAAGGAAAGTGTTTATTAGAAAAGCACAATACATATAGAAAGACACATGGGTGAACTCAGCAAGAGAGTAAAGAGAGTCACATCTTTGGGAAGTTTAAATCCTTTTTTAGAGGGCAGTCTTCCAAATCTTTGCTTTCCTCTTGGCCAACTGTCTTTCTTTGACCCCATAGCTAATTTGGCTCAGGACCCTCTCCTGGGTGTGCACGTATCCTCAGCCAAGATGGATTTCAGTACAGGGGCATCTGGGTGTGTGGAAGGGGATGGCGAGACTTACTATTGTTGTAGTCATGCATTCCGAGAAGCAAACTCACTCAGAAGAACAATGCAGATAGTGGAGTGCAGTTTATTACACCGGTGGGCCCAAGGCAGAGTCTCCTCTTAACCAAGGACCCCGACCACTTTTTGTGAAAACCTTATATACCCTCAGTGTACTTGCTCAAACCCACCTTCCCAAATTCCTTGAAAATAGTCTGGACAAGGTAAAGGAGAGATACGATCAAAGTTAACCCATGATTCATGTGTCAGAAGCCTAGATAGTTGAACAGTGGACATTTTCAACAGGCCTGTGGTCATATCCCAATAAACATGATGGAATTTATGACTGTTCTGTTACAGACATAATTAGCATATTCTTTTAGCCAACGGAGAGTCCAAGTACAAGTCCTGAGGCTCCTTCATCCGGGGGTCTGGTTTTCCATTGGTATGCCATCTCTATAGACACCCGGCACAAAGTTCAGAGTCCACTGGGAGGGTGACCGTGTGTGTACCCTAATTTCGCAGCCTGGCCTAAGGTGGAGTCCAGCTTTGTCTGTTTCCTCCTTCACTACGGTCTGGCACCCCTGGCCTTTTTGACCCCATGGAGTCTTCCTGCACGTGTATAGTGTCTCTTGCCCCAAGGATGGGAAATATATGACCTCTACATGTTTTAAACAGGGCTTAGTCTCTCTCTGTTCCTGCCAGAAAGTGTCCAGTGTCCGGCTATTTAGCCTATTCTGGTTGTTTCTGTAGCAGAGTGCAGTCAGGAGACTGGTCATAAATATGGAGCGTGGAGCCCATTTGTCTCTTGCCTCAGGAAATGTAGACAGGAGGCTGGTAGTAAGTGTCCAACCTGGAGCCTATCTCTTTCTTCCTCAAGAAGTGTGAACCGGGGACTATTGTAAATGTCTAGCCTGGAGCCCATCTCTCTCCTCTCTCACCCTCATTTAATCCACACAACAGCCTTGCAACACAGATACTATTTTTGTCACTGTTTCTCAGACAAGGAAACTGAACTGTCCTGCGAGTGTATGGTCCTCGGTTCTGTCTTGTCCACAGCAAAGATTTGGAGTGACGGGCATTAAAGCCGTCAGCGTGGCACAGCTCTCGGTCTTGGACAGACCATGTTATAGCTCTCAGGTCTCAAGTGGATCGTGTTATAGCTCTTAGACAAATCAGTGTTACAGCTCAGTGTTACAGCTCTATTTTATTTAGATAATAGCAGGAAAATCCATCTTCGAGGCTTGAGGGCATGTCGACCCAGAGACACAAAGAGAAGAGTGTCCCAGCGCGTGCGCGTGAGAGAGTGAGCGAGCATGAGAGTGAGCTAGCTTAGGCTCCTCTTTTTGTGTTTTTCTCTCCCTGGGCCTGTCCTGTGTAAATTGGGCCAGCCAGGAGTGTTGTCTGTTTTACCTGAGGTCCTCACTCGGGTCCTCGTACCTTCCTTTGTTCTATGTTCGTGGGCTTTTCTCTTCCTTATATTTTAGCCACCCCCATTCTGCATTCTGGACAAAAGGAGTCCTATGCTAATTACCGAACAGAACCTAAAGAATGACACAACCTTCCCAAAGTTGCTCAGTTATCAGTCGCAGAGCCAGGACCCAAATCCAGGTGCAAAGCAGATATTTGTTTGGGATTTGTTTGGTGAAGATGCAACCTTAGCTCATAGCCTTCAGGGGTTCTGCACTCCTGGCCCCTTCTCCCCATGAGGAGCCCTAGCTCCCCAGGTCTCCACAATGCATTATCCATGACAGAAGGACACCTTCTCACAACCACCAGCCACCCCCCACCCTGACCCCTGCCTCGTATTGGGCTGAGGCCCTGTTCCCCTCCCCCTGACCCCTAGCCCTTTCTGTCACTCTCTGCAAGCAGAGTCATTAGCCAGGGATAGGCAGGAAATCGCTTTCTTTGTCCCAGCAACCTGTTTAGGGGAAGTGCTGGGAGGCTTTTTTCCACTCTCAACAGGCCATCTCTCTGGCTCTCCCATTGCAAACTTCCCGCTTCCTGCACTGTTGAGATTAGATTTCTGTTTGTGATCAAAGAATGGTGGCTTGTGGCTGTTCTATCCAGAGACTGGTAAGAAATAGGCACTTGGGTGGAGAGGCATCTGGCTGCTGTCATTATTGATTTGAGATCTGCTGAGTGCCCCAGAGTGCCTGCCCTAAACTTGGGAGTGCTCAGAGAGGACAAAGTCAAGAGAGATGGAGTGAGCTTCCTGCTGCCAGGATATCTACATGCAAATCTCCACCTGCAAGTCAAATATCCCAAAGCCTGGTGCACACAGGTGTGTTCAGATAAACTTATCCTGTAAGAGGGGTTCGAGAGTGTAAGTAAGCTTTGCAACCAGCAGGAGGACTTCTTAAAACAGAGCACTGCACTCCACCAGCAGGGGACCGCACTTTGAGAACCGGCGCACTAACAATGCATGCGCCAGTAGCATTGAGGCACCCACACATGTGTTCCGATGCATGTACATGCACAGACATAACTTGCTCATAACTTGCTACCTCTTCAGCATCCTCTGGCCCCACTCTCCTCTTCAGTCTTTGGGCTTCAGCTTCTCAACCTTCTCTGCATCCTTCAAGTCCTACCTCAGGAGGAAAAAGAGATAGGAGAGCAACAAATCGAGGCAGAAATGCTCCTGTGTGGTGTGGGCAGGTGTAGAAAAAGGATGCTTCCTGCCTATCAGCAAACAGAGGATGTTGCGGCCAGGAAGCTGCTGCAGCCACACTGATGGTGTACCCCGAGGGAACTCAGGATGGAGACAAACAGGCTGCCTGCCGTCAAACCATCAGCCTCTGTAGCTGCCCCCAACTGACTCTGAAGGGATTCAGGATGGAAAAAAAACAGGATACTGACCCTATATAATTGAGGTGCATATCAAAGGAATGATTTTTTTCTTTTTGCTGCTAGGCATGCAGGATCTTCAGCATGTGGGATATTCGTTCCCTGACCAGGAATGGAACCCATGCCCCCTGCAGTGAAAGCACAGAGTCTTAACCACTGGACCACCGTGTATGTCCCCAAAGGAATGATTAAGCTAGACTCTTGCATCTTTCCATATAGAGAAAATTGCTAAAGTTCTGGGATAACAGACTTAGACACTGTGGAGGTGTAGAAGTTAAACAAACTCTTTTGAAAAACAGCGGAGCATTTTCAATAAATATATAGACAGCCCTACTTACAGGAAGGGCTTCCCTGGTGGCTTAGAGGTTAAAGCATCTGCCTGCAATGAGGAAGACCTGGGTTCAATCCCTGGGTCAGGAAGATCCCCTGGAGAAGGAAATGGCGACCCACTCCAGTATTATTGACTGGAGAATCCCATGTGTGGAGGAGCCTGGTGGGCTACAGTCCATGGGGTCGCAAAGAGTCAGACATGACTGAGTGACTTCATCTTCACTTCACTTACAGGAATGTACATTTAGGAGATCATTGCTTCAGAATGAAGCATGCACAAAGAAATTTATGACATTAGTGTCTGTAATATCAAAATCTGAAAACTAACTATCCTATTTAAACATCACCTAATTAAATTGGTGAGGTGAGGTGAGGTGAAGTTGCTCAGTCATGTCCAACTCTTTGCGCCCCGTGGACTGTAACCTACTAGGCTTCTCAGTCCATGGGATTCTCCAGGCAAGAATACTGGAGTGGATTGCCATTTCCTTCTCCAGAGGATCTTCCCAACCCAGGGATTGAACCCAGGTCTCCTGCATTGGAGGCAGACGCTTTAACCTCTGAGCCACCAGGGATACATGGATACTATGGGGGCTTCCCAGGTGGCACTAGTGGTAAAGAACCCACCTGCCAAGCAGGAGACATAAGAGACTCGGATTCAATCCCTGGGTTGGGAAGATCCCCTGGAGGAGGGCCTGGCAACTCCACTCGAGTATTCTTGCCTGGATCATTCCATTGGCAAAGGGGTCTGGAGGGCTACAGTCCATGAGGATGCAGTCAGACACGACTGAGCACACACACATATATACATATTATGGAGTATTCTACAATTATTAAATATGATAATATCCACCCCCTTGGGGAAGATGTATATTTCTTATTGATGAGAAAAAAAGGAACCAAGATACAAAATAATCTGTAAAATATGACCCCACTCATATAAAATTGTAGACCTCTCTCTATGAATCCATAGAGAGTGTTCTAGAAAGATTTTACCAAAGTGCCAATAATATATACTTCTGGATGGTGGGATTTAAAGTGATTTTTACTTTCTTTTTTGCAGTAGTACCTACTATTATAATAGTTGTTGAGTAATTAAATGAGATCATAAACTGATGATATGGAAAGTTTATGCTTGACAAATAAACAGTAACTTTTATATATATTATTTTATAGTTTTTAGGATTGTTTGGATTTTTTAAAAAATGAGAAATCCTTGTAGGAGGGCATGGTGACCCTCTCCAGTATTCTTGTCTGGAGAATCCCCATGGACAGAGGAGCCTGGCGGGCTGCAGTCCATGGGGTCTCAAAGAGGCGGACACGACTGAGCGACTAAGCATAGCACAACACATAGTGAGAATTAAATTACAAAATTACAAATACAATCAAGCTTTAAAAGAAAAAGGCCACAGTAGAAAGGGAGGGGATGCCAGATGTGGGTGTGTGTCCCCCACCCCAACCACAGACCTGCTCCCAGCATTCAATGCAGTCCTTGGACTAGTGAGTGTTGGTGACAGTGTGTTGAATCCAGCAGAGTTTGGGGCATCTATTAATCCTGTTAGGAGGATTATCAGAGAAGAACCTGATGGAGTTCTGATCTCTAGTCCCAACCTCAAAGCAGACCCCACCCAGATTTCGTCTCTCATATTGAAACTCTTGGCCATGCTTCTTCCCCAATCCCAGGCAGAATGATCAAAGTGTTTCTTATGAGAAGTAGAGCACTGGCTGTGGATACATCAAGCCCAGGACGTTAAGAAATGCAAATTCCCAGTCACTCTTCTTTCTCCCACCCACTGAGCTCTTCATTAAACTGCAATTAAATAAGCATCCCTCTTCTTCAACAAGACCCAGCATCACCACATAAAGCTGACAGCCTTAGTCCTCTACACAGGTGAGATTGTTCACTTTTTCCTGAGAGTGAGCGGGGAGGGTGAGATCAAGATATGGTTCCAGTAGAATTTCCAGAAAGTGCCTACCCAAAATCAATACCTGTGGATTCCCCTTTTTTGTCTTGTTGTATGGTCTAATATGTGCACGTGAGCTAAGTCACTTCAGTTGTGTCCAACTCTGCATCCGCCTGGTCTGTAGCCCGCCAGGCTCCTGTGTCCATGGGATTCCCTAGCTAAGAATACTGGAGTGGATTGCCATGCCCTCCTCTAGGGGACCTTCCTGAACCAGGGATCAAATCCCCATCTCCTGTGTGTCCTGCATTCCTAGGCAGGTTCTTTACCACTAGCGCCACCTGGGAATTCCTGTGGCCTAATGCAGCTGTCCTCAAAGTGTGGTTGCTGAGGACCCCAGGTGTCCTGAGACCTTTCAGGGGTTCAGCAGTATCAAAACTATTTTCATAATAATGCTGTGATGTCATTTGCCTTTTGCACTGTGTTGACTTTTGCACCAATGATACAAAAGTAATGGTATGCAAAACTATCACGAATTAAGGCTGCTTACCACGAATTGAGCCCATCTTTGNCAGAGGATGAGATGGCTGGATGGCATCACCGACTTGATGGACATGAGTCTGAGTGAACTCCGGGAGTTGGTGATGGACAGGGAAGCCTGGCGTGCTTCAATTCATGGGATCGCAAATAGTCAGACATGACTGAGAGACTGAACTGAACTGAACCATGAATTGAGGCCACAGCACCAAACTGTGTGCATAGTCACTGCGTCCTTTAGCCACACACATTGCCAGATCTTAAGAGCATCTTTGATGAAGTGGTAGTAGTAGTGTGCCTGTTGAATCATGTCCGTCTCTTTACAACCCCATGGACTGGAGCCCACCAAGTTCCTCTGTCCATGAGATTCTCCAGGTCCAGGCAAGAATACTGGAGTGGGTTGCCATTTCCTTCTCTAGGGGATCTTCCCAACCCAGGAATTGAACCAGTGTCTCTTCTCTTCCGCATTGGCAGGCAGATTCCTTACCACTGAGCCACCAGGGAAGCCCCTCAGTGAAGTGGTAGAAATTATTAATTATTGAAAAGTATTTATTATTGTGTCTCAATCCTGAATACATGTCTTTTTAGTACTCAGTGTGAAAAATGGTAAGTGTGAACAAGGCACTTTGGTTGCATCTCAAAGTGCTAAATTATCTTGAGGAAAAACACTTGCATTTCTGAGCTGCAAGCTGAACTAGCCACTTTTTTCATGAAATACCATTTTTCCTTGAATGAAAATTAACAGACAAATGGCTATTCAGACTTGATAGTTGGCAGTCATTTTCTCAAAAATGAACAAAATGAGCTTGTCACAGCAAGGAAAAGAACAGACAATACAGACAATATTTGTTGCTAGGGACAGAACTTAAACTCTCAGTTGAAAATTAAAATTTTGGAAAATGTGCATCCTTCCCCATGAGGCTTGACTGATTTCCAATCCTTAAATACTCTTCTAATGAGAGCAGTAGTGATGTTAACACAAATTATTTTTGGTATTGTATAATGAAATATGTCAGCATTTGGAAGATGTTCATAACTCAGGATCAATATTTTCCAAATGACGAATTCATTATGTTACAAAATTAGACATGGGTCAAAGACCCATCCATTCAAGGCTTCCCAGGTGGCTCAGTGTTAAAGAATGCACCTGCAAGCAGGTACCGTGGGTTCAGTCCCTGGGTCAGGAAGATCCCCTGGAGAAGGAAATGGCAACCCCCTCCAATATTCTTGCCTGGAGAATTACATGAAGAGAGGAGCCTGGTGAGCTACAGTCCATGGGGTCACAAAGAGCTGGACACAACTGAGTGACTAAACAACAACAAAGACCCCTTCGGAGCGCAGTATAGACCAGAGATTTTAAAGTAACTGAGTAAAAAAGTCCATTGACAGGTTTTTTATTTCACATTGCACCTGACCTTTAAGAAACTGCCACTTGTCAAGTCTGAGTACACTGAGTATCAAAAAAAGTATTCATAATTATCTGAAAGGCTAATAAAATATATTTCCACTTTCCACCACTATATTTGTATAATATTGAATTTTCTTTGTGTATTTCAACCAAAACAGTGTATCACAACCGACTGAACACTGAAGGAAGAATGAGAATCCAGCTCTTTCATTAAGCCAGACATTAAAGACAGTTGCAAAAATATAAAACAATGCTACTCATCTCCCTCTCTTTTGTTTTAAAATATTATTTCAATAGAAACATTATTTTCATTAATATTTAATTGCTTAGTTATAAATATGATGAAATGGGAACAGGATCTATATGCTAAAAACTACAAAATTTAGATGAAGGAAATCAAGTAAAATCTAAATAAATGCATAGATACATCATGTTCATGGTTTGGAAGACTCAATGGTTAACACGTTAATTCTCTCCCAATTGACTGTAGATTTACACAACCACAGTCGAAATTCCAACAGGTTTCTTTATAGATTAAGCAAACTGGTTCTAAAATTTCTATGGAAACGTAAAGAGCTCGAATAACCAAAATGATGCTGAAAAAGAACAGACTCAGAGGACTCACCCTGCCAACTTTAAGGTATACTATGTTCCTGTTTAGTCACTAAGTTGTGTCTGACTCTTGTGATCCCATGGACTGTAGCCAGCCAATCCATGGGATTTTCCAGGCAAGAATACTGGAGTGGATTGCCATTTCCTTCTCCGGGGGTCTTCCTGACCCAGGGATCAAACCCATGTCTCCTACATTAGCAGGCAGATTCCTTACCACTGAGCCACCTGGGAAGCCAAAGACATACTCTAAGACAGGGTGGCATTGGTCAAGGATAGACACACAGACCGGGGCTTCCCTGATAGCTCAGTTGGTAAGGAATCTGCCTGCAATGCAGGAGACCCTGGTTCAATTCCTAGGTCGCGAAGATTCTCTGGAGAAGGGATAGGCTATCCACTCCAATATTCTTGGGCTTCCCTGGTGGCTCAGCTGGTAAAAAATCCGCCTGCAATGTGGGAGACCTGGGTTTGACCTCTGGGTTGGGAAGATCCCCTGGAGACGGGAAACGCTACCCACTCCAGTATTCTGACCTGGCGGATTGCATGTATGGTATTGTCCATAGGGTCGCAAAGAGTTGGACATGACTGAGTGACTTTCACTTTCACTTTCAGACACATAGATCAGTGGAACAGAATACAGTCTAGAAATACACCTGCACAAACATGCTCAATTGATTTCTGACAAAATGCAAAGACAATTGGATAGGAAAAGTTGCCGTCTTTTCAACAAAAGGTGCTAGAACAACCTGGCATCCATTTGCAAACAAAGAAACAAACAAAAAAATAGACCTCAATCTATAGCTCAATGGTATCCAAAAAGTAACTCCAAATACTTCTTGGGTTCAAGTATAAAACTTCAAACAATAAAATTCTTAAGAGAAAATATCAGAAAAAGATCTTGTGCTTGGATTTGGCAGAGTTCTTAGCACAATCTGAAAAAAAGAAACCTGATAAATTGGAATTCACCAAATTAAAAACTTGTTCTGTAAGAACACAATTAAGAAAACAAAAAGGCTGGTCATATGCGGAGAAAATATTTACAGATCATATATTCAACAAAGACTAGTATTTGAACTATGTAAAGAACACTTAGGACTTCCCTAGTGGTCCAATGCTTAAGACTCTGAGCTGCCTGTCCAGGGGATATGGGTTTGATCCCTGGTCAGGGAACTAAGATCCACATGCTGCCTGGCATGGCCAAAAAATAAAGGTAAATAAACAAATCTTTGAAAAGAACTCTCAAAACTCAACAAAAAGAAACAAACCAACAAACAGGCAAAGGTTCTGAACAGGAATTTCACTGAAGATGATAGGTAGATGACAAATAGCACATAAAAAGATGCTCTTTATCGTTAGTCATCAGAGAAATGCAAGTTAAAACCACAGTGAGATGCCACTGCACATCTATTAGCAGAGCTGCAATAAAAAGTACTGACAATACCAAGAACTGGAGCAGATACAGAGAAGCTAGAACTCTTTCTTTTTTATTGGAGTATAATTGTTTTTCAGTGTTGTGTTAGTTTCAGCTGCACAGCGAAGTGAAAGAACCACATATATGCATATATCTCTTCTTCCTTGGATTTCCCTCCCATTTAGGTCACCGAAGAGCATCAGGTAGAGTTCCCCGTGTTATATAGTAGATTCTCATGAGTTACCTATTTTATACATGGAGCGACTAGAACTCTTATGCAGCAAGTGGGAATGTAAAAAGGTACAGCCCCTCTGAAAACAGCCTGGCAGTTTCTTACAGAGTTAAACATATGATAACCATAATGCCAGGCTTCCCAACTGGTGCTTGTGGTAAAGAATCCGCCTGCCAATGCAGGAGACATAAGAGATGCAAGTTCGATCCCTGGTTCAGGAAGATCTCCTGGAGGAAGGCAAGGCAACCTACTTCAGTATTCTTGCCTGGAGAATTCCATGGACAGAGGAGCCTGGCAGGCTACAGTCCATAAGGTCGCAAAGAAAGAGTCAGAAATTACTGAAGTGACTTGGTATGCATGCACGAAACCATGATGTCACCTAGGGTAATTTATCCTAGAAGAATGAAAACTTGGGTTCACATGATAATCTGTATACAATCATTGAGATCTATGGTGATCTTGATTTCTGCCATGATCTCATCAAGAACGAATGCCTTTTCCCCTATTTGCCTTTGTCATAGGTCAAAAAATTCCAACACACTGGTAATGTACATGAAGAGACAGACCTGGACTTCCCTTGTGGTCTGGTGGTTAAGAATCTGCCTGTCAATGCAGGGAACATGAGTTCAATTCCTGGTCCAGGAAGATCCCACATGCCTTGGGGCAACAAAGCTCATGTACCACAACTGCTGAGACTGCGCTCTAGAGTCTGTGTGCAGCAAATACTGAAGCCTGTGTCTAGAGTCTGTGCTCCGCAGCAAGGGAAGCCACAGCAATGAGAAGCCCGGGCGCCACAACTGGAGAGCAGTCCACTCATCATAACTAAAGAAAGCCCCTCCAGCACAGCCCAAAACCAACAGATGAATTATATATATACATATATATATATATATATTTTTTTTTTTAATGGCAGAGACAGGTCTGAGTTGTCAGCAAAGAGAGAAGGGCTTTGGGGGTGGAAGAGTGGAGAGCAGCCTGAGATTGACCCAGGGAGAGTGGGGTTCCTGAGACAGGGCATAGGGAGCAGCAGGTTTGTGAGCTACTCCTTTTACCTGTATTCCCCTAAGGGGGCCTGTGATGGCTGCAGACGGAGCACCCTACCAGGAGCATGGTAGACAGGCTCTCCTGGGGCTGAGCTTCCGGGGAAAGAACACGATGATAGATGTTTTCCAGCCAGGATGAGGCAATTCAAAGTCAGATTTTAATCTGGTTTTAAAAAGAAAGATGACGTTTCTTGTACTTTTATGATATAGAGCAAATTCTTACTGGCTCCACTGATACTGGTTAGAAAATCCAGGGCTGGATGAGATGGTTCAGGGTGAGTATATACCCTGAGAAGAGAGTTGGTGTCCTAGGGACACCTTTAATAGAGTTTATGGAAGACAGAAGGAACAGCCACGGGTCAGGAGAAGAATTGGGAGAGCTTGCTGCCGCAGAAGTTGCAGCAATTTCACAAAGTAGGAAGTACTCGAGAGTGAAATGCTGCAGTTTCAGAGCTCCGGCAAGATGAGGACTGAAAAATTTTCCATCAGATATGGCAACGTGGCGAATCACAGACGTGACGGGGTAGGAGCCAGAGGCCGTGGATGGACAAGTCCACCAGGAACAAAGATGCGTGTCCCCTCACGGCCCTGAATTGTCAGCTTCTTTGGCTGAGCAGTCAGATGCCCCCAGAGCAGGGCCAGGGACAGGAAGCCATCCTGATCCCATCGGTGAATGAGAGAGCTGAGGGAGCTCAATTCAGTGCTTGCCATGGCTTCGAGAAGCCACCAGTAGGGGGGGGATCTACCCCAGGTGGTAGTGTCATCTGCTTGGAAGATCAGCCCATTGTTAGGAGACTAAGAGGAAAGTTCCTAAACCCTGAAGATAATAGTCAAATTTCCCTCTCCTATGACACTTGCTGGGTGAAGTGATATGGAGGTGAAAGGTCTATCCTTTTTGTTTCAAAGTTGACGTTTGTTGAGACATCATAATATGCCAACCACTTTGCCCTGTGTGTGTACATGCATCCTCCCACTTCATCCTGCACCAGCTTGTGGGCCGGATACACTCATCTCACATATGAGGAAACAGAGATCGGCTTGCCCAAGACCAGAGAGCCAAACAAGTGGCCGAGCCTGGAGGTACCTGGAGGAATTTGTACCTCCAGGTGCTTGGTTTCCAGCTCCAAGTTTCTCTCCACTGCAACATAGCATAATTAGGAGGAATTATTCCAAAAAGGGGCTTCCCAAGTAGCTCAGTGGTAAAGAATCTTCCTACTAGTGTAGGAGATGTGGGTTCGATCTCTGGGTTGGGAGGATCCCCTGGAGGAAGAAATAGCAACCCACTCCAGTGTTCTTGCCTGAGAAATCCCATGGACAGAGGAGCCTGGCAGGCTACACTCCATGGGGTGGCAAAAAAGTCAGACATGACTTAGCGACCAAACAACAATAGCAACAACATTCAAAGAGGATTCCCGGCTCCTTCCTCATATGAAAAGTGAAGAACTTCTGGGACTTGGGGCTTAGACAGAAGAGATGGCTTGTCATACCCACTGATTTCGCTGGCAGGAACTGAGCATGGAGGACCAAAGGCCAAGCCGTGCTCCTCCCTTTCTCAAAGACTCATCTAATAAAGCCTCCTGCCTGGGCCGTCCCAGCTGCTTATCTCCAGAGCATGGCCCTCCGTGTTCCCTGGGTGGGCTCGCTGTTGGACCAGTATAGAGCTTGCTCCCTGGATGGGTGGCAGTGTCAGGGAACAGGAAGCCTGAGCCAGAGCAGAGGAGGTAGGGAATGAGTGGCACGCGCTTCTCGGAGTCACCCACACACATCGAGGAGACGTGGAGGCATCCTGGAGCCGTGGTGTGTCATGGCATGGGAGGGAAACCATCCCCTTGGGGACTGGGGGTGCAAGAGGTGCCAGGGGGCCTCCTCCCATCCATGAATCATTTGTTCCGGGTTCTAGAAACTGCCTGCTCTAAGTTCTGGTCATGTGATGCTCTGATGGATATGCGCATCCTCCTGGGGTGTTGCCCACCCTGCCCCTCGCACAGTGGAAGCCTGGTGGAAAACAGAAAGATCCACAGAGCCAGATGGCAGACCCCAGGAGGGGGCAGCTAGGAAGACTCCACTTGTTTTTTAAAACAGCTTTTAACATCAGACAGCCTGGATTCAAAGTCCAGCTCAGCCACTTAGTAGCTGTTAGTCTAGGGGAAGCTTATTTCACTTCTCTTGGCCCTGTTTCCTCATCCGTAAAACAGAGGCCATAAAATGCATACTCCAAGCTCACAGGCGATAATACACATCAAGCGCTGCACAGCATCTGGCATAGAGCAAAGGCTAGCTGTTATTGTCATTATCCTCATCATTATCATTACGAGGAGCTCTCCATGTGCATCTCCCAACGTCCTTCCACTTTCATCAGAACATTGGCTGAGCAATTATGGGCAACAATAGCTCTTGGGAACCTGACCAAACCCCAGAGGCAGCTGGATGGGAAGCGAGGCTATAACTGGCTCCTTCTCCAAAGTGTCATCTTCATCTGCCCCATTCCATTCACTTGACCCTGCTCCTCTCCGCGGGGAAATTCCAGGGAAATTCAGCTGTCAATAGAGCTGACAAAGCCAGAGAGTTTTACTGGTGCCGGAGAATGCCTGGGACCCAGCGAACACAGGACAGTGTCGCCAGCAAACCCTCCCCTCAGAACACACCCATCTCCCTGGAGATTCTGGATCAATTTGGGAAGTCCCATCACCCACTCTCTATGAGTTTTTTCTTTTTTTATATATAAATATCTAAGGTACTTTGGCTTCCCAGGTGGCACTAGTGGTAAAGAACCTGCCAATGCAGGAGACTTAATAGACATGGGTTCAGTCCTAGGGCTGGGAAGATCCCCTGGAGGAGGGCATGGGGAACCCACTCCAGTGTTCTTGCCTGGAAAATTCCATCAACAGAGGAGTCTGGAGGGCTCTAGTTCATGGGGTTGCAAAGAGTCAGAAGCAACTGAAGCGACTTAGCACACAGCACAAAATGGCTAAGGTATCTTAGTCTAGCTGGGAAATCCTGAGATTCTCCCAGCCTCTTCCTTAATGATTTATTTTTATTTTTTGTTGCACTGGGACTCCGTTGCTGCACACAAGTTTTCTCTAGTTGCAGTGAGCGGAGCTCCTCTTTGTCGCAATGCGTGAACTTCTCTTTGCAGTGGCTTCTCTTGCTGTGGAGCACAGGCTCTAGGCTAGAGGGCTTCAGTAGTTGTAGCATTTGGGCTCAGCAGTTGTGGCGTACGGGCTTAGCTGCTCTGCAGCATGTGGAATCTTCCTGGACCAGGGATCAAACCTGTGTCCCCTGCACGGGCAGGCGGATTCCTATCCACTGCACCACCAGGGAAGTCCTTATGATTTTTATAGCCTCTATAGGTATCCTGGGCCTAAGGAATACTTTAATTTTTTCCATTTAGAGATTGCTTTTTCTCTTACCTCCCCCAAACATGCACATGTCTTGTTCAGTTGCTCAGTCATGTCCGATTCTTTGTGACTCCATGGACTGCAGCAGGCCAGGCTTCTCTGTCCATCACCATTTCCCAGAGCTTGCTCAAACTCATGTCCACTGAGTCAGTGATGCCATCCAACCATGTCGTCCTCTGTTGTCCCCTTCTCCTCTTGCCCTCATCTCATGCTGCTTTCAACCCAGCATCAGGGTCTTTGCACATACGCCTGCACCCCTGCAAATCAATTTCTTCCCTAGGAAGCCAAGAGAGGAAGGAAAGGCTCTGGTTCCTTAGGAAACAGGAACAGAAATGGCCTAAGCCCTAACTCTCTGCCCCCAGGCCTGGCTTTTGGGATCTGACCAGCTTCCTCTGGGAGACAGAGATGGCTGGTTATCCTCCAAAACAAGTGTTCACTCCTGCCTTGGAACTGCCCAGGATGGCTTTTCTTAGGGCCTTTCCCACTTGATCTAGCTGGTGCCACGTGACATGTGGACAGCCATAAAATATGAGTGAAGTGCTATGGATGACTCCTGAGTTAGAGCGTTTAAGAAATGGATCTGCTTTCTTCATGTTTTTTTTCCTCTGTCCTCTCGCTGGAAGCAGATGACAAAGTCAACTAGGCTGAAAAAATCTGAGTCCCTGAAAAACAGCGTGGAAGCAAGGCTCCCATGGGCTAGACACCCTCATTGGACCCTTTGATAAATGAGACATAAGCTCTGATTGGGTCGAGCCAGTGAGATCATGGGAAATTGTGGGATCTGTGACAGCAGCTGTGTTGCCCCTATTGCTCATCCAGTGGGCCTGGCACACGCCCCCACCTCATGCTTTGTCATGGAGATGGAACGAGAAAATGATTGGAGGAAGGATTTGCCCTGGCACTGGCAGGGGGAATTAAACACTCTGGAGGTGTCCAAAGGCCAGGCCCATGCGAGCAGGCCTGGAGAATTCTGTGCTCATGGCTAGAGGCACGAGTGTGTGTAGTGAGGGTGGTGTGGGTGCTGGGCATTCATCGTGGGAACGTAATATTAAATGAGGTCAACAATATAAAAGAGGTCAATGTATTAAACGCAGGAAAAGTAAGTACGGAGCAAGAAGGACTAGATCTTTCAGAAGAGGCCAATGGAACCACCCATCCAGTTCTCTTGGAAACAGTTTAGTAAGCACTGGGGCTTCTTCGTAAACAAGCCTTTTGCTGAGCTGGCAAGTCAGAGGCAGAGAAAGAGGAAGAAGGCAAAAAGGACTGCTGGACTGCTCTTCCCCCACCCATCTGCTTGGTGAAGACTTACGTACTCTTTAAGATTCGTTTCAAACCTCACCTCCTCTGGGAAGCCTTCCCTGACCTCTTTGTTGAGGCTGCCGGCTGTGTTCCAGGCACAGTGTCCACAATGAATCACAGCTTCCATCACAGTGGGTCACGACCTTGAGTTCCTGAGGACCACTGTTGTTTTTGTACCTCCTGGGCCTGGTATAAGTTCCTGGTACAGGGCAGGCACCAGTATGGTGGGTAAATGAATAAATAAATGAATCATGATTACATGAGCAGAACCCAAAGCTGAGGAACCAAAACTAAGAACCAAACTGAGGATGCCTGAGCATCTGGGTAGACAGCCTCAGTTTTCTACCCAGGGTACTACTGAAACATCCAATGAAAAATTTTTCAGGTCATATAGTTTTTATTGTTGAAGATCACTGCTGGGGTGCTGTGGACATGAACACTGCTGTTCCCAATCCCAGCCTTGATAACACATCACCAGCCCCCTCAGAACCTTCCGAGCCATGCTAGCCAATTCCAGCTGCTCTTCCAGAACAGTCTACCCCCCAAGCAGCCACCTGCCTGAGCTGGGCTGGGCTGATCTGCTCGGACCCTGCTTCTGGGAGTCATGGCACCACCAGATAGGCCCAAGGGAGGCAGGAGACAGCGGGAGGACCAAGTGCCCCAGAGAAAAGGATGCGGAAGATCCGGGACTTCCGCTGACTCAGAGGCCAGACTCACTGATGCCCAGCAGGAGCGGCAACTCAGATCCTTCCGAAAACCAGTTTGGAAGCAGCCTGAGGACAGAGTCAGCTTTCTCTCTGAGGCAGTTTCCATGGCAACACTGTGTCCCTGAGAAGGTGAAAGATGAGGAAAACTGAGAAGAAATTCCAAAGTTCCAGGACATCCCTGTGTACCAGAGACGCCCGTCTGCCTGGATGGTCCCAGGCTCTGGGGCCAACAGAGGAGCAGATCGGTTCCTTCGAATACAGCCCTCGGATACAGCAGCAGTGTGGCCGTCTTGGTGATGGATTTCCTTCCCTGAGTATCTCAAAGGGCCCCTTCACCTGGCCCCTTGAGACCAAGAGCATTGCATGGGACGCCAGGGGGACACAGCTGCCAGGAGTCCCTCAGAGTGCTTGGGGTGATTGGGTGGCTAGCTCTCTTGGCTCCTGGAATTTTGGGAGAACCTTTAAATAATACATTTATTTCCATTACTTGAATATAAAAATGAAATGAAGTTTGCCTCCAACAGCCTGTGACCGAACGAAGACAGTAAGCCCTGTGCTGAGTGATCAGCGTGCACAGCCATGGCATGGCCCCTCTCGGCATCCAGCGAGAGGGCTAAGATGGGGCGGGATGGGCCGAAGGTCAACGGGAATATCTTCCCACTAAGAAAGAAATGGCAGCCCACTCCAGTGTTCTTGCCTGGAGAATCCCAGGGACGGCGGAGCCTGGTGGGCTGCATAGTCCAGTCTATGGGGCCGCACAGAGTCGGACACGACTGAAGTGACGCAGCAGCAGCAGCAGCAGCAGCAGAGGTGGTCTAGGCACTCCGTGAAATCTGATTTTGTCCCTTGCTGGCGGTGATGGCTGGGCCACAGGGGGCTGCCTGTTCTGGACTAGTCTCCAGTGAGGGTCAGGGAAACAAGATTTCCTGACGTGGCCTTCCAGACCATCCCTGGGCTCCGCCTGCTCCATCCGTGATGGACACTTCCATGTCGGGGAACCCCTCACGGGGCCCAAACAGTTGTCTTCAGGTAATTTCCAGCCGGGGGTTTGGGAAGAGCTGACAGCTCTCCTGATTTCTGAGGACCTCGGGAGAGCAGTGACACACACATGTAAACATACACACATGCACACACACGTGTGTATTCAGAGGCAGCAGACAGTGGAGGTGGCAGTAACGATGGTGTCTAGTGGCCTTTAGCCCGGAGAAGGTTCCAAATGGCTCGGTCCCTTTGGCCAGAGTCTTCACGGCGGACTCTGTGAGAGGTGCAGGACAGCTGCTTACGATTTCCGGAAGCGCACCTCCCTCTGAGGATGAGAAGAGAGAGAACAGAGTGAAGCTGGGCTGGGTGTGCACAGGGCGGGATGTGGGCTCAGAACCTAAAGTTCAGCCCAGCTGCCACCAGGCACTGCCCCTCAGAGAAGAGGGGCAGCCAAGGGGACAAGATGGAAGTGGTTTCTTAGAGACCCGCCAATCTGGATTTCCGGAGCAGACTTCCCCACCCCTACCCGAGCTCTCACTGCCTGGGTAGAGAAGGGAAGGGCTGGCACAGCTACAGGAAGGATGGGGGTCCAGGGGAGGCAGGGGCTGGACTGGGTCAGCAGAGGTGGAGTAGACCTCTCCTTCCCGATGCCCAGTTTCCTGGGAGACCAATCTCCTATCAAGAAGGGGAGGCCTCCCCAACTCCACGTGTGAATTCACAAACTGGCCATTGCTGGGGAGAGAAGAGGGATCCTGGGGGCCAGCCCCCAGCCTGGCCCCTACCCCCTTTCCAACTCTCTGAGCTCTGTTTTGCAGGAGCAAAGGGAGGGGAAGAAGTCCAGGCAGCTGGGGCTGGCCAACATCTGACACCTGCCCTGTCCTCTCCTGGCAACTTCTGAACACTCCCAAAGGCAGGGGGTGCGGAGACCTGGCTGAGACCCTGGGGAAAGGCCAGGCTCACTTCCAGGCACCCCATCTTTTGGGGTCTGTGCCTGCCAGGAGCACGCCTCCGGCAGGGCTCTCACCTCCATCTTGCTGTATATCCAGGGAAGCACTTCCGTCACCTTGGTGTACACGCCGGGTTTGTTCCTCTGGCCACACCCCGTGCCCCAGCTGGTGACTCCTGCCAGGTACCAGCGGCCGTTCTGCTCGCAGACCAGAGGCCCCCCGCTGTCTCCCTGTGAGGGAGCACGCACATCAGCAGGGTGGGAAAGGTGGCCCTTGAGCAGCAAACAGTGGGCCCCCGACTCTCCCTCTGACTACAGCACCCAACCCTCCTCCCTTCCCTCTGGGTCCCAAGACCTGGCCCCACGCAGAAGCAAGCCCACCTGGCAGGAGTCTCTGCCTCCTCGCAGGTCCCCCGCGCACATCATCCTCGGGGTAAGGTAGCTGTCATAGACCAAGTAGTCGTTGCACTTCTTAAAATCAATGAGGTTGACCTGCACCTCCCGGAGAAAAGGGGAAGTCCTCTCTTCAGTGCAGTGGGGTGGAGGAGAGAGAGGGCGGGAAGGGAGTGAGACTCCAGGCGGCTCTGAGGCCTTCCAGCTGCCCATCCCAGGTCCCAGACTGGCAACCTCCCCGGCGTGGAGGGGACCATTCCCATGGTGGGCCACCCAGGTCACAGGGGCACATACAGCCTCACATCAGACACAAACCGCTACACAGAACAGAGACGCACATGCAGAGACAAACACACAAGCCTATCAGGCTGCCTGACACGTGCACAATGATTTTCTGTATTCAAAACAGAAAAGATAGAACGGAAAACCCAAAAGAACTTTTCAGTCAACACAATAGATCACTTTGTGTGCCTTTGGTAATGATGTGCTCTCTTCACACCTGAGAGCAGGTGTGATGAACCCACTTACAGAAGGAGAAATTTGGGGCTGAAGAAGTCAGCCTTGCTCACAGTCACAGGTGGCACTAGGGGTAAATGCAGGAGGCATAAGAGACGCAGGTTTGATCCCTGGGTTGGGAAGATCCCCTGGAGGAGCGCATGGCTACCCACTCCAGTATTCTTGCCTGGAGAATCCCATGGACAGAGGAACCTAGTGGGCTACAGTCCATAGGGTTGCAGACAGTCAGACACGACTGAAGCGACTGAGCAGGCATGCACAGTCACCCAGCTAGTCAGTTAGAGATCTAAGGTCAGAACAAGGCTGCTCCCAGCCAGTCACTTCATCCCACGAACAAAGTCTTGACACCTGCAGTGGCCAGTCTCACGAGTCTCACGGCAAGGCCACCTGACTGCTGTGCTATCCTGCCCAGTGTCCACAATCCGACAGAACTAACACCAGATAATGCCGCCCAGTAATCACAATAAAGTGGGGAAGACCAAACCACTTTCTAACCTTGTTTCAGCCCAGACAAAAACAAAGTAGGCCACATCACAAAAGGACCAAAGGGCTCCCTCTTCCAGCCAGAATGGGTGGCTGCTGCTTCTCCATTTCTTCATCAACTATAGCTTTAGGCTCAGTCTATTGACTCTTTCTAGATGATGTTATTAAGATATCTGTGGAGTCCCATCCCAAGATCACAGGTGCAAGGCTTTGCACCAAGGCCACAGACATGGAGCCCAGAACCAAGGCCACCTCCAAAACTGATTAAGTCCCATTGTAATCATTGTCAAAAGCACCCCCGATCATCACCAGCAGGCTTCTGGACCCCAAATTAGGCAAAAATGCCCAACCTGGTGCTCATCCTATAGCACACTTGCTTGCATGCTATCACTTCAGTCATGCCCAACTCTTTGCAACCCTATGGACTGTAGCCCATTAGGCTCCTCTGTCCATGCAAGAATTCCCAGCAAGAATACTGGAGTGGGTTGCCCTCCTCCAGGGGATGTTTCCAACCCAGGGATTGAACCTGTGTGAGCTGCATTGCCAGAAGACTCTTTACCACTGACCAGGGAAGCCTGGCTTTGCTATATATGCAGGTGTATATATACACACCTTCACATCCAGGCCCATGAATCTATATACCCAAACCCTCATCTAGGTAGACCCTCATCTCTATACCCCTGCATATCACCCCATACACAGAAGCACATGTATAGTTTTTCTGATAAGCAGCCTGAGGTGACCTCTAAAAATGGTTCACTATTCACTTGATCCAGAAAACGCCACAAATTTGTGCAAATCAAGAGGTTCAAATCTTCATGTTCACTCTAAGAACACTGGTGAAACTGCTCAGGCCATTAAAGGTATGCATATCTGAAAAGCCACCAAGTATCTGAAGGGTGTCACTTTGCAGAAGCAGCATGTTCCATTCTGTCATCACAATAATGGAGCTGATACATGTGCTCAGGTCAAACAGTGGGGCTGGAAAGAATCAGTGGCCCAAGAAGAGTCTGAGTTTTTACAGCATGTGCTCAAAAATACAGAGAGTAATGCTGAACTTAAGGGCTTAGATACAGATTCTCTGGTCATTGAGCCCACCCAAGTGACAAAAGCCCTCAAGATGGAGCACAGGACTTAGAGAGCTCATGGTCGAATCAACCCATATATGAGCTCTCCCTGCCACATGGAGATGATCCTTACTGAAAAAAGGGCAGATTTTCCTAAACCAGAAGAGGAGGTTGCACAGAAGAAAAAGATACCCCAGAAGATACTGAAGAAACAAAACTTATGGCCTGAAAATAAATGCCACAAAAAAATACAAGTAAAAGAAAAAAGAAAAGAAACACATGTATACAGTCAAATGCACACACACACACACACACACACTAGCATCTGCCTCTCACCATCTGTCTCCCTGGTCTTGCCAAAGCCTGTGATCCAGCAGATCTCATTGAGGCCGAAGGTCTGTCCGTGCATGGGGAGGCAGGCAGGGTGGACATGAGCTGCGACGAGACTTCAAGACATCAGTGAAGGGAAGAGGCTGGAGGTTTTGGAGGGGTGTGTGGAGGGACAGGACTACCAACATCCTAGGACATCCTCCTTCCCCACAGAGTGCTCCTGAATCTTTCAAGGCCTTCAATTGACCAGGCAAGAAATTCAGTCACTTTATCTTGACCCTCCATTCTTCAGCATACTCTCAGAGTCCCCCAGACATTCTGATTTTTCAGTGGGTGCCATGTGGGCATATGCATGTGCCTTGGAGCTTCCCCGTGCCAAGCTGATACTGGGTGGCTGAGGGTGTCTCCACTCCAAGAGCAGCTGTCCTCGCTGAGGCTCTTCCACATCTGTCCCCCAGAGCAAGATGCAGCACCGGCTAAATGCCAGGTATTCTTGCCATGATGTGTCAGTGGTGGGTCCTGCTTGGTCCGGAGAGGGCACCCCTGATTAGCCAGGGCCTGAAACTCTCCCTCCAGGGTGAGACAACCTCTCCAAGTGGGAAGAGTGAATCCCTAGAGGCACAGCCCACTAAACTCTGCTCACTCGCTCCCGCACTCAGAATCGTATAGAAGGTGCTACTCTGCATCAGTTCATAAGTTCCCTCTGAGGACTAATGTTCCCCTGTGGATTAGAGCCTCGACCAGTTTGCAAGAGGAAAAGAGTTGATAGAAAGGATATTTGCTGTTGTTTAGTCACTTAGTCTGACTTTTTTGTGACCCTATGGACTGTGACCCACCAGGCTCCTCTGTCCAAGGGATTTCCCAAACAAGAATGCTGGAGTGGGTTGCCATTTTCTTCTCCAGGGGATTTTCATGACCCAGGGATCAAAGTCTCATGACCCTAAGTCTCCTGCATTACAGGCAGATTCTTTACCCCTGAGCCACTGGGTAAGCCCTAAAGAGGATATTTGCAGTGTTCATAATTGTTATGCATGCTGCAGATTCCTATACCTAGAATCGTGCCTGATACATATAAAGTGCTCCTAGGAAGGAGGAGGGAAGGAGGAAGGGAGGAAGGGGGGCAGAGAAGGAGGGAGGGAGGATAAATGTAAAATTTTTTTCCTATAAATTGGGAGTCTAACACATTTATCTGCTAGAGTGTAAACAAACAAAAAATAAATGAAGGCATGGCATCAATTAACAACCAAAACCACAAAATATGACTTAAAATAGTCTATGCCTCTGAAAGCATTCCTCCTAAGATCAGGAACAAGACAAGGGTGTCCACTTTCCCCAAAATTATTCAACATAACTCTGGAAGTCCTAGCTACAGCAATCAGAGAAGCAAAAGAAATAAAAGGAATCCAGATCAGAAAAGAAGTAAATCTCTCACTGTTTGCAGATGACATGATACTGTACATAGAAAACCCTAAAGATAGTAACAGAAAATTACTAGAGCTAATCAGTGAATTTAGCAAAGTTGCAGGATATAAAATAAATACACAGAAATCACTCGCTTTTCTATATACTAACAATAAAAAATCAGAAACAGAAATTAAGGAGTCAATCCCATTCACCATTGCAACAAAGAGAATTAAATATTTAGGAATAAACTTACTAAGGAGATGAAAGAACTGTACACAGAAAATTATAAGACACTGATGAAAGAAATCAAAGCTGACATAAACAGATGGAGAGATATTCCATGTTCCTGGGTAGGAAGAATCAATATTGTGAAAATGACTATACTATCAAATGCATTCTACAGATTCAATGCAATCCTTGTCAAATTACCAGTGACATTTTTCATAGAACTAGAACAAAAAATTTCACAATTCATATGGAAACACAAAAGACCCTGAATAGCCAAAGCAGTCTTGAGAAAGAAGAATGGAGCTTGAGGAATTAACCTTCCTGACTTCAGATTACACTACAAAGCTACAGTCATCAAGACAGTAAGGTACTGGCACAAAAACAGAAATATAGACCAATGAAACAAGATAGAAAGCCAAGAAATAAACCCATGCACCTATGGGTACATTATTTTTGACAAAAGAGGCAAGACTATACAATGGGGCAAAGACAGCCTCTTCAGTAAATGGTGCTGGAAAAACTGGACAGCTACATGTAAAAGAATGAAATTAGATCACTTCTAACACCATACACAAAGATAAACTCAAAATGGATTAAAGACCTAAATGTAAGACCAGAAACTATAAAACTCTTAAAGGAAAACATAGGCAGAACACTTGATGACATAAATCAAAGCAAGATACTCTGTGACCCATCTCCTCAAGTAATGGAAATAAAAACAAAAGTAAACAAGTGGGACCTGATTAACTAAAAAGCTTTTGCACAGAAAAGGAAACTATATGCAAGGTGAAAAGACAACCCTCAGAATGCAAGAAAATAATAGTAAATGAAACAACTGACAAAGGGTTAATTCCCTAAATATACAAGCAGCTCATACAACTCAATACCAGAAAAACAAACATTTCTCCAAAGAAAACACAGATGGCTAACAAACACATGAAAAGATGCTCAACATTGCTCATTATTAGAGAAATGTAAATCAAGACTACAATGAGATATCACCTCATACTGGTCAGAATAGCCATCATCAAAAAGTCTACAAACAATAATGCTGGAGAGGATGTGGAGAAGAGGGAATGCTCTTGCATTGCTGGTGGGAATGTAAATTGATACAGCCACTATGGAAAACAGTATGGAGATTCCTTAAAAAACTAGGAATAAAACCACCATGCTGCTCCTGCTGCTAAGTCACTTCAGTCATGTCCAACCATATGACCCAGCAATTCCACTCTTAGGCATATACCCTGAGGAAACCAAAATTGAAGAAGGTACATAAATACCATTGTTCACTGCAGCACTATTTACAATAGCTAGAACACAGAAGCAACCTAGATGTCCATCAGTCCATCAACAGATGAATGGATAAAGAAGCTGTAGTACACATACACAATGGAATATTACTCAACCATAAAAAGGAACGACTTTGAGTCAGTTCTAATGAGATGGATGAACTTAGAACCTATTATGTGGAGTGGAGTCAAAAAGAGAAAGATAAATATCATATTCTAATGAATATATATGGAATCTAGAAAAATGGTACTGAAGAATTTACTTGCAGGGCAGCAATGGAGAAACAGACATAGAGAATAGACCTATGGACCTGGGGAGAGGGGAGGAGAGGGTGGGATGTATGGAGAGAGTAACATGGAAACTTACATTATGATATGTAAAATAGATAAGCCAATGGGAATTTTCTGTATGGCTAAGGAAACTCAAACAGGGGCTCTGTATCAACCTAGAGGGGTGGGATGGGGCAAGAGATGGAAGGGAAGTTCAAAAGGAAGGGGATATATGTATACCTATAGTCGATTCATGTTGAGGTTTGACAAAAATCAACAAAATTCTGTAAAGCAATTATCCTTCAATAAAAAAATAAATTAATTAAAAAAATAAACAACAAGAACCTACTGTATAGCAAAAAAAAATTAGTCTATACCTATTTTGGAGACATACAGTCTTAAAAACATGTAACATTAGTATATATCTACTTGTGTTTTTTATAGAGTAATTAAATTTATCAGTGAGTTTTCACAAGCTTTCTCAGCTAGTACAGTGACTTCAAAGTGCTCGTCTACCAGGCAGTTTAAGAAAATCTGCTCTGATTTCTAAACCAAAAATCAGGGCACATGGTCTGACCACAGGACTACATAAATCCTAGCTGTGATTTATGATGCTACAAAGATGCTTCTTGACCAGAAGTGGGGGGTGGGGAGGGGTGGCTATCAGAATATAGGGAGGGACTGGTGTAGTCTGAAAAGCATATATAATGCTATAATAACTTAAATTTCATTTTACAAATTATTTAATTAGATTTGCAATTTAAGATAATATTAATGGAGGTTTGGGTTGATGGCAAGCGAGGTCCGAATGGTTAGCCAAATGGAGTCTGTGTTTCACAAGGTTGGGAAGGCCTGTTTTGGTCCTGCAGACTGCCTGCCCCCTTTCATGTGTGCATGAGGGGAGCAAGGCAAGGGCAGTAGGGCACCTCTCCCCTCACAGTCCCAGGCTCCACAGACAAGAATGTCCGGGGCAGGGGGCGGGGACAGGCAGAGAGGGCCCGGGGCGTGGGCGTGGGCGTGGCCGGAGGTGGGCGTGGCTCTGGGTTGGCTCCACCCAACCGAATCTTGTGTTGGGGATTGGACTCCTCCCCACACCACTCTGATGAGCTGTCTGCTCTGACTCAGGACCAACCCTGCCTCCGCAATTATTGTGCCAGGAAAGGCCAGCTCACAGGCCCAGAGTGTCAGAAAAGCTGGACTAACCAGAGAGCTCTCTGAGGCTTCCGGAAGCCTCTCTAGCCTGCCAAGACTGATTAGGTGGCCACATCTGTGCCACCGTACCCTGCTCCCGCGGTGGCCCCGACATCACATCACTAGCTTCTAAGAGGCTGTTTGTGCGTGCCATCAGTCTTGTTCTCTTTGTAGGGGAACTGCAGAGCCGCTAGGTAGTAGACACACTGTATTTGATACGTGAACAAATGGGCGGATGAACTAATGAACGAAAACTGATCTCCTCCTGAGAATTTCGGTAGCATTTCCTTTCTGTAGCCCCATTTATTTCTCAAGGTCTCAGCTCCCAACCTTTCAGCAGTGGCTGTTTGGTTGCGTAGGTATTTTGCTTGTGTTCGCAACTTCGGTGTTGGCAATTTGCCAGCACAGAGCAGCGTGGGAAGAACGTTGCCTGCGAGGCAGACCCACCTGGACCCAGTCCTGAAGCTGCTTTTTATTACTTCATGACCTCAGGAAATTATCTCTCTCTAAAGATCTTCCCCTCAAAGGGAAAATGAAGCTAATAATAGTACCTGCTTCACAGGATCTGGTAGTGAAGAGTATATGAAATTGTAGATGTAAAACACTTACCATGGTGTCTGGCCTCTGTTAAGTACTGAATACCAGTGAAACAATTCGATTTGTTTATCTTAAAGAAGCCCAGAACCCAAACCCTGGCCCTGTCACCCACTTGCAATAGAAGAGGAGTCATTGGGGCAAGTTTATTTCCAACCTCCCAGTCTCAGTTCTCCCAACTGTAAGACAGAGTTCCACCCAATGATCTCGAAGACTGACATCCGCCATGCTGAAGCTCTGGACCCTGGGATGGGTTTGTGGATGCTGCTAAGTGCACAGGTTCGGCACCGAGGGGTGCTGGCTGAGCAGGGGGCTCACTCACCAGACAGGGTCAGGGGCTTGGAGAGCCGCATGAGGGCGATGTCATAGTCGTCCTGGTCATCTGAGTAGTTGCTGTTGATGATGATCTGGGCGACGGAGGCTGACTCGGGCAGGTGGTGCAGGTCGTTGGTGCCCACGTACACCTTCCAGCCCTCCAGGATCTTCTCCCGGGTACTGCCAAAGCCACAGAGAGCACAGGCCAGTTACCATCTGGCAGAGGTCCTGGCAACATCTGCTGCACACAAGGAGCTTCAGCCAGAGCACCAGCTTGGAGGCAGGAGGATGGATGAAATGACCTCTGGAGGGGGCACTCTATCTTAGCCCAGGGGTCTAGAACAATCCTCTACTTTCAAAAAGCTGCTCTGAACTGGTGGTTCTGTACCTTGCAATAGAAAATGGGGGCTTCCTTGGTGGCTCAGTGGTAAAGCCACAATACAGGAGACACAGGTCGGTCCCCGGTCCAGGAAGATCCCACATGCCGAGGAGCAGCTAAGCCCATGTGTTGTATCTGTTGAGCCTGCGCTTTAGAGCCTGGGAACCACAACTCCACGTGCCATAACTATTGAAGCCCCAACAGTGCTCCGCAACAAGAGAAGCCACCTCAATGAGAAGCCCATGCATCACAACTAGAGAGTAGCCCCGGCTCGCTGAAACTAGAGAAAGCCCACATGCAGCAATGAAGACCCAGTGGAGCCATAAATGAATAAGTAAATAAAATTTTAAAAATGGAAAATGGGAGGAGACAAGTAAGACTTCTGGAACCACTGGCCCCACTCCTCTGGATGCCATCAAGGATCCGGCGAAGTAGACGGGACACATCTCAGTGGTAGTATTCTCAGCAGAAACAGGGCTTTCGACAGGACAAAGTGACCCACTGAAGACTCACTGCCGGGGAAGCCGGTGCCCTTGAGGCCTCACCTCCCAGCCCTTTCCTGTCCACCAACTCGAAGGACAAGCCTGGCTGGATACTGTCGAAAGCTGACTGCGCTGCCCTGCCCGCAGCCCCAATCCCTCAGTCCCTGGGACAGCATTCCCGATGTCTACAGCTCCTCTCTTGTAACTACCAGGTTTTGAAGGCAGCCACAAGCCCCAAACCTCTTTATTTCACCCTGTTCTTTAGGGCAGGCTCCCAATTCCTCCCGTCCACCTTCTCCTCTCTCTCCCCTGAAGCCAGCAATGGTATTTTCTCACTCTGCACTGGCTCAGGATAAGTAACTCCAACTCACACTCCCAGGACCGAATCATGGTCCTCACCACACATGTGCTGCCCAGTCCTTGGGGCCAGGCTTACAACCAAAGTCCCCCTCCACAAAGAGAAGTCAGTCTGCCCTCAGCCCTTCCTGGCGTCCAGACCCTCAGCTGCATCGCATCACCGCACCTTGGGCACTTACATAAAGAAGCAGTGGGCAGCGGTGAGAATCCACTGGGCATCGATCAGCGTGCCCCCACAAATGTGGGTACGGGAGAACTCAGGCTAACTTGCCAAGGCCACTTGCTTTCTGGGGCCAAAGCCCCTCCCACGATCCGCCCGGTCATGGCCCTAAGTCCACAGTCTGGAGAGAAGCAGAAGAGATGAACTGTGAAGTCTGCTTTTCTCAGAGCTGCTACCAGGCTCCTAGGCCCAGAGAAGCTCAGGCATGAGGGCACCACCCACCCATGGAGGCCGCTTTGCCCATTTAATCTGATTCGGCACAGCTATTTCCCGCCAACACAGAGCTCCCACATGGTGGGTTAGCTTTCTGGAATCATCCAGTAGGAAGTCTGATCCTAGGAAATATCCTCTTTCCTCCCACTCATTTATTGTTCCAGTAATTCAGCAAATGCTTCCTAAGTACCCCCTGCTTTGGGTGATGTGCCAGGTGTTAGAGTCACAATGGTGAACCCCAGGGCTGCTCTCAAGAGCTTTGGAAAACAGACTAAGTCTAACACAACCCTGAATTGATGAGCAATGTGATTTGGATTGTTTCAAAACGAAGGAGAAAATTCCTTCCCATGACGCACAAGTAGTTGGTGCTCTCATGGTTTCTCAGGGAGTCATTTAGTGCTGCTGGGGACCCTGTGCCCCAGGGGAACATTTCCAAACATGTTCCAGAGTGAGTCATCCCCTGAGATCATGCACAGAGTTTTCTTCCTCCTTTGAAGGAGGAGAGAGTGAAGAGCCAGTGGTGGTCTGAGGGGGCTCTGTCCATAGCACTGTGCCCACTTGCTCAGGGGGGCACCCCACCTGGTCATCATGAGAACACAGCACTCGTGGACTGGTTAACAGTTTGGGCCCTGTGGTCAGACCCAAGATTCAATACCAGCTCTTCACCTACCAGAGGTCTGACCTTAAGTAAGGCAAGAATTTCAGCTTCTTTTCAGTAAGTGGACAATAATGGCACCTGCCTCATGAGAATTCCGCGCAGTCATATTTATAAACCCATGGTGCCTCAGCAACCAGTGCTCTCCACAAATCTTGGCTCTGGATCTAGCTCCATGCCTACCGACATGGACTTTAAGCTGGCTCTGACATGCTCTCTCAATCCTCTGCCCCCTGCCCAGAATCCAGGACACTTGAATGATGAGGTTGCTGGGCTGAGCAGAGTCAGAAGGGGAAATGCTGCCCTGAGAGTGTCTATCCAGATGACTTACAGGAACCCTGGCCCTGAAACAGGCCTGCTGCTCAAGCCCCTCTTCCTGGCTCTGATCCCCAGGGTTGGCCCTCTTCCTCACAGAGACTCCATCCCTCTGTCCCCCGACTCCCACCCCACACAGGCCACAATCCAGGAGGAAGAGCATCTTCTTACGGGAACATTGTAGAGCGACATACTGCTGGGAAGGGCAATCAGACCTGCAGGAGGAGATAACAAAAGTTGAGAAAAGGGCACACCAGCCACCACTTCCAGGAAGCCTTCCATGATTGGCTCCTGCTAAGTTCTATCTCATCCCCTTTGCACAAGAAGATGGAGATTCTGACCTTTCTTCCTCCCAGTAGGACAGACCCTTCCTGTGCTTTCTCTAGAGACAGGGATGGCTTAGTGCAAACCAGCCCCACCCTTCTCCCCATCTCCCAGTTTTCCTGTGGCAGGTTGCACATACAGGCTAGGTCATGTCTTCTAAACTCATGACTTCACTGTCCCAGCATCTTTCTGCAGCTAAACATGTGGCCCAACTCTCCTCTGACACTTGCTCAATGCTCCACCAGCAATGCAGCACGTGAACCACCCAGCACAAAGCAAGAATCCAGGAGGCAGCTCATTTGCCTTCCTTCCCTCCCCACGCCTTTTCCTCTCACAGCCTGGTTTCTTCTCTCCTCTCCCCAGGGTAAACACTGCTAGCTGGTGGAACACCCCCCCATCCCCCTCCACCCAGTGGCGTTGGGATGAGAGCAGCTGCAGTGCAGTGACAGGTGGCGAGGCCCAGTGGGGGAGAGAGGGTGATGCTCCTCAGATGGGCCTCGCTGCCCCTGATTCCCTGCACATGGCACTCCCCTTCCCCACTGCCACCCCAGCGATGTTTCTCCCCCTCCACCCCAGAGGCCTCCCTGCTGTGGCTTTCAGTCCTAACGGTTTATTCATTGTCTTTGGCAACCAGGTAAATACTTTGGGCCCCCCTGACTTCGAGGTGCTCTGTGCACCAAGTTTTGATGACTTCCAACTCAGGAGGCAGGTAGTGAACGAGAGCTGTTTCTGAGATGCTCTGGACATTCACGAAGGACTCCTGGAGGCAGCAGACAGCCACGCCCATCCCACATACACGTAGGTGCTCTCCTGGATGGTGGAGTTAAATTCCGAGACTGAGAAACTGCTGCCAACATTCCTATTGGCCACTTTGGTTGTCCAGTAAGCGCTGCAAGGGAGGAGAGGGGAGAGGAATGAACCACCTTGAGAAAGCGCCCACCCCTGGTCCCCAGGCCTGCATGAGAGTCCCAGCCAGCCCTGCTGCAGAGGCCAGAGGCAGTCAAAATCCAATGATCTCAAACCCCACCCACGTATTCCACTACTCCCCACCTAGCCTTACACACTAGCCCAGTAGTTTTGAAAATATGGTCCCATCTCAGGGGACAATGTTAGCACTGCCCGGGAATTTGTTACAAATGCAAATCTGGGGGCCCTGTCTCAGACCTGCTGAATCAACATTTCTGGTTCTGCGTTTTAACAGGCTCTCCAGGTGATCCTGCTGCACTCTGGAGTTTGAGGAACATGGACTGAGCCCTTTCCTGTCCAGACTGTGATCCATGGACCCACAGCAGCAGCATCCTCTCCAGACCTGCTGAGCCATGCTCTTCATTTTAATGATCTCCATGTTATGGGTTTGCACATTAAACCCTGAGAACCGTTTAGCTCCTTAGACCAGAGTGTGCCTAAGAACCACCCTGGGGTGTTGTTAAGTGTTTGAAATCCTAATTCCAGAGGTTTTGATTTCAGGGTGCATTTTAACAAGCACCCCAGGTGATTCTGCTCTGTGTGATCCATGGACTGCTATCTGTGTGGCACTTTGGTGTGTTTCTAGGACATGGGACGCCCTTACATGCAAGCTTGCCTTTGTGGGCACTCTCCTCCATTGCTCTGCTGACCTCCAAGTGCAGTCAGGCACCCTCTCTGTTGTGTGTACATAATGCTTCCCACATATTCTTTCCATTACACGTCACACAGCGCTGTGATTATTGGTTAAAGCCTCTCTCGCCCACACCATACCAGAGACTGTCCCACAACAGGGATCTTGTCTGGGTGTCTGGCACATAATAAAAACTCGATGAATATTCTTTGAATAAATGACGCTATCTATTGAAGTCCAAGGGAAGTTCACATTTGCATAAAGTCACACAACTCAATGATAAACCATGTCCGTCATCTTCCAACTAGATCACCCAGGTCATCTTTCACAATGGGAACTCTGATGTGGGGGCAGAGAACTGGTTCACAGTCCTAGCCCCCAAGCCCTAGTTTTCCAGGTGTTTCTTCTACAGAGAACCCACAGTGAGATCCTTAATAAACCCTCTCCCCAGAACTTCACACACATTCGTGAACCCCCCAAACTACTTGGTTTGAAACTCAGACCAAGAGGGAGTATGGAGGTGACTATGTGGCCAAAAATGGGGGGCTCCTTCAAGCTGGAAGGTCATGGTAAACCCCATTCCCTACTCCACCCACTGGTCCCAGCTTCCTGTTTCAGATCTTTAGAGCCAAAGATGCTAAGGACTTTACCTGGCCACATCTGCCCATCTCACTCTTTGTTTGATGAGTCCTAGCTCGAGTTGCAGCTGCTGAGTCCACTGAAGGGTTTGCCCAGCCTGAGCTGCTAGTTATCAGATGGGAGGAGAAGATAAGACCTGCCCAAATGCACACCCACCTCACAGGCCACCGTGACCATTGAATGTGATCGTGGGCACAAGGGTGTCTTGATGCAAAGAACTGTATAGGGGTGCCATCCTGCTGCAAATCTTCTAATAACTACTTTGGCCTCCTGGAAACAGGTTGCCCCCAGACCTGGGCTCCCCAGGCTACTGTTCCTTTGAATAACTTGAGGGCACTATGAGCTCATGACCTCAGCCCTGGTCCCCAAGAGTCTTCTCGGTAGAGTGACCATCAATGAGTCTGAGATGCCCGTGTGAAAAGTCTGAGATGTCCCTGAAGCGGGGACTGGTGGGGAAGGTGTACCTCTCGAAACCCAGCTGCTGGCAGGTCTTCTTCGAATAGGAGTCATTCCAGCTGTCACTGCAGATGGGAAGCCACTGATGGGAGGATCCAGAGTAGACTTTAAGCAGAGACTTGTCCCAGTCAAACCTCACTGCCGGTCAAGAAAAGGGCAAGTTGGGTCCTCAACAATGGGAGGTTCCAGGCTCTTGAGGAATGAACCGAGCGAGGCTCTGAGATGCTCCTGTCCCCAGGCTTCTTGCTGAGGCCTTGCAAACGTCTGGGAGCTTGGCCAGGGACAGGATGGCCATCAGCCAGTGCTCAGAGCCCAAGATGCTTGGTGAAGGCAGAGCCAAGGCAAGGGGATGGAGCAGAGCAGAGAGCTGTCTCTCCAACAGAATTCAGGAGCCTTTGCTGGGAGAAGAGGTGAGCACTGCCAGGAGGCATTACCCCAAGAGGGCAGTAACATGCCCAAATAAGAGTGTGACAAGGGGAACCTTGATTCAACTGAGTGCTCACTAGACCTGCGCAGTCACAGATGGATGTGGTCATGGGCAAGGACACACATATGCACACAGGTGGAAGGGGCAGGTTATGTACCTACAGACACCCACGTCAGGGCTATACATAGATGACGCTTGTAAAAACCACTGAGGACAGCACTTAAAGAGGTCTTTGAGTCATCTGCGGCTTCATTTACAAACTGACCTTCATGAAACCACAGAGGTGGCAGGTCAGAGGTTACCTGCTGGGCAAAGAGAAGGGGTACACGGACAGGGCTTCGGACCCTACACTTGTCCCCAGCTGCAGAGCAGCTCTGCTTTGCTGGGAACTATCAGATTGAGAAGCACTCATCTAGTCCAATCCATACATTTTGCAGATTAAGAAACTGAAGCCCAGAGAAGGTAAGTGATTCGCCCAAGACACACTCAAAGCCAGGTTCCAGACCCCAGTCTATTATGACTGAGCCCAGATCCTCCAGGTCTCTGTCCATCGCCTCCCGTTTGAGCTGATACCCAGTTTGCAGCCCCCAGAGTGCACGCACGAACACACGCACACATCCTTACCACAGCCCAGCTCATCACTCTTCAGCTTACAGTCCTCGACTCCATCACAGTGCACAGTGTGACTAGGGCAGCTCTCTCTTGGCTCCTTGTAATTGACCCCTGTATGGCCCCGCCAGAAGTAAACTGGAAAAAAAAAAAAAAAAGCATGAAGCAGAAGCTGGGTCATTGCTAGCCCCAGAGAGACATGACACGATGCAGCCCAAGGCCCTGGGAGTTCTGAGACACCGACCTGCAATCCCTCTCGGGCTCTGGGGTTCTCGTCCCCCATCTGTATGGAGAGAAAGGCTGCTCAGGAATGCTCTGGAATGTTTCAGAAAGCTCCTGCAAGCAGGACAGCACCAGGCAAACTCAAAAGCAGCCACTCAGAGAGAGAGAGAGAGAGTAAGGAAGGGAGGTATGGAGATGGGTAATACTCCAGAAGCTCTCCTGCGCGACGTGCTGGCCAGAGTATTGTTCAGAGAAATCCTCCTTTTCAGTGTCCCAGAGGCCCCTTCTCAGACCCAGTCCAGCACCCTCACCATCTCTATGCGCTGCAGGTTGTAGCACACACATCTGCAGCCACTGCCTGTCCCGTCTTCTCAGAGGTTGTTCTTCCAGCCTTGAAAGCTCCTAGATTTTCTTCCACCTCCCTCTTCTCTAAATAAGAGCTATCCCCTAGGCTTAGGGGATAGGTTCTTAGGTTCTTGTTCCACTGCTTGTCTCAAGGCCTTTAACTGTCTTCCCAGGAACTACCCTGGTCGTCCAGTGGTTGGGAATCTACCTGCCAATGCAGGGACACAGGTTCGATCCCTGGTCCAGGAAGACCCCACATGCCTCAGGATAACTAAGCCTGCGAGCCGCAGCTACTGAGCCTGCACACCCTAGAGCCCGTGCTCCAGGGACGCCTGTGCACCGCAGCCAGAGAGTAGCCCCTGCTTGTCCAACTAGAGAAAGCCCACACATGGAAACGAAGACCCAGCGCAGCCAAAAATAAATAAGTGTCTTCCCACTCAGCGAGCAACTCTAGGTGGCTGATTCCCGAATGCACAAGTTGGGCTGAAAAGCCGACAGCTTTACAAACCATATGTGAGCATCAGCTCCACAACTTCTAATAGCTCTTTCCGTACTGGGAGTTATGCCTCCTGCCTGGAACCTCCTCACCTTGGACGCCTGAGGAAGCCCAGGGTCTGACCCCTCACCCTTCCTCTTGTCTGCAACCTGTTTCTCAGCCCTGACCCCCGCCTCTGTCCCTGACCCCACTGTGCTGTCCTGCCAGCTGGAGGTCACCCTGTGTGACTGCTCCTCCCTGGTTCAGACACCAGTCCCCCTAACCTGTTGGACTTCCCCTCCTCCTGTGCCCTGGTCTTTCTACCCCACCCCCACCCCCACCCCGGGCACCGAGGCTCCTGGGATCGCCTTGATGTGTAGCAGAGAGCTCTCAGGAGGCGGAGGCTCTAGTCCTGACCACATTGCGAGCTGCTCAGTGACCACCTCCCCGGGAAGTCCGGAGGTCAGGGGACTTCAGGAAATGCTGTGAAATCATGTTGTGAGCCCCCCCGCTCAGGTTGCCCTCTCACCTCCCCCCGGATTATTTCCTGCTGCTCTCTGTGCCCTGCCAGGGGCCTCCCCTGGAGCGTGTGCCCTGTGTGGGGAAAGGAGGGAATAGGGTCGAGCATCTTGGTGGGAGGTTCACATGGGAGCCATGAGGCAGGCTCTGTGCTGACACCCTCATGGGCATTGTCAGGCAGGCGGGGAAACTGAGGCTCAGGAAGTTCATTAACTTAAGTGGCTGCGCCGAGATGCTTCAGCAGATCTGCCTGGTCCGAAAGCTGTACTTGTAATCAGCTACTTCTTTGCATGCTATTCTCTTCCTCAAACAGCCCTGCCAGCTGGGTGTTTCCCTGTAGTCACCCAGCCTACCCTTCACCACCCTGTGCAGCCTCTGTAACAGAATCCTCACCCCTGGCCTGGCACTTCAAGCTCTCTACAACGTGGCCCAGCCGTGCCCAACCCAAGGACAGCCTGCAGGTCCCCAGATGAGTATTCATCCTGGTGAATCGGGTCCCTCCCCATGCCAACTTGCCCATTTGCCTCCCCCCCCCAACACTTCCTGCAGCTGCTCACCATGCTTAGATGCCCTGCCAGGAGATCCTCCCCTCTCTGCATTTTCTGGGTCCTCATCTGGCCCCACAGCCTTCAGGAGCTGCCCCCTGCCTCTGTACTCACACAGCTGTCCTCTCTTCCTGTTGGTAATACTCAAATCCACTTGGCCTTAATCATTTCCATCTCTGTCCCCCAGGGGACTGTACTCGCCCCAAGGACTGGGGGGTAAAGTGGGTACTCCCCTTCGCTTCCCACTAAGGTTTCCCACTGTGCTGGGCTCAGAGCAGACACCCCCGCAGGGAGCCCTGACACAGGTCCTGAGTGTCTTTTCCAGAAGAAGGTGTGGATTTCAGGGAGATTGGACCCCTGAACCCTTGATCTCATTGACCAAAAATGCCCAAGGGGCCTTTACCTCATCAATGTTCCAAGTGCTTGTTTTTTAAATAACTCACATTTTTAGAGAGGGATTTTGTGTCAGGCACTGTGCCATTAGCTCATTTATTGCTTATAACCCAGTGAAATCTTCAGGATATTTCACTAAGCACTTGCTAACTTGAATGAATGAATGAATGGATCTAATCCCATTTGAAGACACAGAAACTGAGCTCAGACTGGGGAACTACTGCAGAAGGGACCCACTCCCGGTTCCTCTGACTTCCCACCCTCTCAACCCACCCACCTCCAAGGGGCCTGGAGGTGCCAGGGTTCAAGGCCACTTGTAGGAGCGTCCCTCTGTGGACACGGCAGCCACTGTGTGTTCCCCACTCTTGTCTCCCTGCTGAGTGCCCCCATCCCCCACCCCCAGTCCACCCTGCAATGACCAGGGGCCAGCCAGCCTTGCTCCCTCTGTTAAACTCACATAGGATGATGAGCGACACCACGGGGCGATGAGGAGGAGGGTACATCCGATGAGCGGCAGCCGCTTCTGGCCCTCCTGCCAGGTGAACTTGGGCAAGGTGATACCTAGGAGCAGGCCAGCAGCAGGGGAGGGTGAGACTGTGAGAGGGGAATCAGGCAGAGAAGAGACGGGGTAGGGAAAGAAGGCTGGTCCAGGAGGACCCAGTTAGGCCCTCTCCACCCAGCATATGGTACCATCCTGCCTGATACCAAGTTCCCCTTTACTTAGCATCTATTATGGGCCCGTTAGGCATTTGTGTGTGGTATCTTACTTAATTCTGACAGCAACTGTGTGAACTGGGCATTATTGTACCCATTTTATAGATGGGGAAGCTGAGGTCCACGGAAGTTAAATGACTTGCTCAGGGTTACTTGGCTAGAGAGTGGCAGAACAGGGATTCAAATGAAATGTGTTTGATGCCAAAGGTCTCTATACCAAAGTGCCTCATTGACTCTTCAGAGGGCAAGACGGGCAGACTGAACTCGAGGGCAAGAGGAGGGCAAAGTTGGGATGGGGGCCAAAGGGCTGCTTCATTAAGGGCAGAGCCAGTCCCTGAGGCCCATTTGGCATGTCTCCGTATGGGATGAATCATAATGGCCAGCTTGGGAAGTTGGGGGTGGGGAGTGCCTGCCTGATCAGAATCTCTCCCTTTGTTCCTTCACCCACAGATAGGCCCTTGATCATCGCTGTACTCCCATGTAGACCCCAGCTTCCCTGGCAGACCCTCCAGGGCAGCTCTAGGAAAGAGGCCTGGTTTCTAACCAGGAGCTCTGGCTCTCAAAATCTGCACCTTGACCCAGTATGTGCAGCCTCCAAGGTCATACCTGCTTTGTTGGTCCTGATTTCTTATGCTTTACCACATTTGCCCCCATTTCCCACTGTCCTGGGTTTGTGTGTCATGGTTCCTTTCTGCCCCCACCTCCCCAGGTCCCCCACTGCCCATCCAGACCATCCCCTCTCCTTCCCAGACATTTTCATCCAAGAACTAGAGGAGAAGCAGAGAGTGCTAACTTGGAGATTTACCTGCACCACACCCCTTCCGCCTTCGGACGGCTTCCCTGTCCCTCTTGCCTTCCCTGCAGGAGTCCCCTTACCTGGGCTCTCCCTGGCGGCCCTGGCGGCTGGTGTGGGCCCGGCAGGAGAGGCACGGACAGGGACAGTCCCCACTGGCGTGGCTCTGACAAGGTACGCTCGAGTTGGAGATGATGTCAATGCTGATGCAGTAGACGAGGGCCTGCCAGATGATGACCTGGAAGGTGATGCCCGGGCTGGGGGTGCTCGGCTCGGGGATGCCCGGGCTGGAGGCGTCCTTGCTGGGGAGGCATTCTGAAAGCAGATGGAAGGCTGTCCCTCAGGCTGCTCCTCTGTTAACTCACGCAGCAGGCAGCCCTGCTGACCCAGGAGACAGAGGTCCTGGGGCAGGTGGCTAAGGGGTGAGCAGAGCCCCCAAACAGGGAAGAGAGTGTCTGAGGATGGAATGAAAGCTCAGAGCCTGCTGTCCCCAACTCCCTGTGGTCTCTCGCCTTTCAGAGAGGTGGGCAGAGGGCACTGGGCCATCTGCCTAGAGCATGGGGCATCTGCTTTGGCTGTATGTGTCTGCTCTGCTGTGCTAAGTCACTTCAGTCCACCTCTGTGTGATCCTGTGGACTGTAGCCCGCCAGGCTTCTCTGTCCATGGGATTCTCCAGACAAGAATACTGGAGTGAGTTGCCTAGCCCTCCTCCAGGGGCTACATGTGTCTGCTGCTGCTAAGTTGCTTCAGTCGTGTCCAACCCTGTGTGACCCCATAGATGGCAGCCCACCAGGCTTCTCCATCCCTGGGATTCTCCAGGCAAGAACACTGGAGTGGGTTGCCATTTCCTTCTCTAATGCGTGAAAGTGAAAAGTGAAAGTGAAGTCGCTCAGTTGTGTCCAACTCTTCATGACCCAATGGACTGAAGCCTACCAGGCTCCTCCACCCATGGGATTTTCCAGGCAAGAGTACTGGAGTGGGGTGCCATTGTCTAGGAACCCTCAAAAAAGAGGCTGCGGACCAGACCTCACTCTGAGCTGGGAGTTACCACCCTTTCTTCCCTCTTCACTCCCCAGCACCCCGTCCTTCTGTGTATGTGTGTTAGATTATAAAACATCATTCTTACTTTGAACTGTCATCAAAAAGTGTGAGAAGCACTGCTTAAGAAAAGCCCTGACCTGCCTTGTTCTCCCCTCTTCTCAGTAACAAGGGAACTCATGCACACTCACACACACAAACACACATACACACACACACAACAATACAACAGGAGAGGTAGAATGCAGGGGAAGAAGGTGACCAAGGTCCTTAACCTTATTCAGCTATAGGAGAAGTGATTCATTCACTTAGATTTAGCACTTTAATCTATAGTTTCAGAGGACTTAACATGCTTTATATGTATTTATTCACTTGATCTTGAGAAACAACCCTATGAGGAGAGAATTCTGATTATCCCTATTGTGCCTCCAGGGAAACAGAAGCAGAGAGTTTGATCAAAACTTGATCAAACTCTCATGTGAGAGTGGCAGAGCCAGGATGTGAGCCCAGAAAGTTGGGCTCTGAAGGTCATGTTCAACCAGGAGGCTTTGCAGCCTCTCTGAGGAGGGAGGTGAGAGTTAAAGCAGCTGCGGCCAGAGCAGGTGATCCACGAACACCAGCGCTGTCCCTCCATGGAGAGCCTAAGACTTTGGGTGCACTCAATTTGGGACTGGGAGTTGGTGAGCAGCCAGGGCTGATGGAAAGTCTTCGAGCAGCCTCTGGTGGCAGCCACACCCTGGTCTGTAGGACACCCAGGCCCTGTCACCAGATTAGGCCTCCTCTCTCCTCTCCCTGGCCCCTTACAGAGGTCTCTGCCCTCCCTCGCACCATCTCTGCCTTCTAAGCCCCTGTAGGAGTCCTCAGCACAGCAGGGGGAGCTGGGGGCTAGCCTGGCCTAGGGGGTCAGGTCTGCCTCTCATTCTCATTTTTGCTGAAGATTGACTGAACACCAAGGAGGGCAACGGGGGAGCAGCAGGACGGGGGCAGCTAGGACCTGTGCTAGGGTCCCTGCGCTGGGGGTAGAGTCAGCAGGGCTGTGAGGAGGGGATGTGCTCCAGACCTCAGGCACCTCCTTTTCATCTTTCACCTACCACTGTGCTTAAATGCATTTGACATTATTAGTAAGCAGCCCAGTTACTAAAAAGTCCTGCTTATTAGAACATCAGACTCAAGTCAACACTATCAAGCCTACCAGACAGCGTTGGCTTTTTTTTTAACTCCATCTTCTAAGAGTCAGAAGTAACGGATTTAGTTACTTCTTTGTTTTTCTGGAGGCTATGAGATGAATCCAAGAAGGAATGTCACGTCCCTGACTATACTCAGCTTGCCAGGGGCAGGGACCAGGAGTGACTATCCCAGGAGTCACTAGTCACTGGGGTTCACTGGCAGATGTGGGTAAACACACATGGTCCAGATGCCCCGGCCAGCAGAGCAGCGACACACGCTTGTGTGTTTAGGGACGTGAAGAGCACTTGCACCAGCTGCTGATCCAGGTGAACCAGAGCTCAAATTTCCCTCCTGCCCTCGTTGTCTAGAGGCTAGAGCTTCACAGAACAAAGACAGGTTATGTCCCCGGAAGCCTCAAGGGCAACAGGACAGGAGTCGGAGAGGAGGTGAGAATATGTGTAAATGTACAATGCCTCTGTTCACAGCACTGGCTTTGGTGTCAGACAGACCTGGGCCCCAATCTTAGGTCTCACCCGAGGTGTGACTTTGGACAAGCCCCTCAACTTTCCTTTTTCTTAATCTGTAGAATAGGACTAATCGTCCTGAGGATTCAGTGAGGTAAAATAGGAAATCTCTGGCCTGTGTCCAGCAGGAAACCTTCATTTCTCTCTGCCTTTGCCCTGGCACCCAGCACCCACCAAGCTGAGATTTAACAGCCATGGGGCACGACCGGAGGGCTATAAGGTGGTGTGAGCTCATCTTTGGAGAGAGAGGGAACTGGACAAAGACCAGACCAAGGTCCTACCATGAGAGGGACAAGCTCAGGCTGGGTAGGGTCCAGTCCTTCCTTCCCACCGTCACCCAAGCCTCAGCACCTGCCCGGGACCTTGGCATGGTGACATCCCCACTGACCTACCAGGCCTCCATCTGTGATGCTCGTAATATAAGTTTATCCCCACCTCAGGGGAAATCCCCATAACTCAAGACAATAATATGATAACAGCTCCCAGTGAGTGGCACTTTAGAGTTTACAATAAACCTGCGTATCTGTGGCCTCCTGGGGTCCTCGCCCCTTCCCTGGGAGGCTGACACACCTAGAAGCCCATGTTGTAGATGAGGAATCCGAGCCTCAGAGCACAGATTGCCCAGAACCCCGTAGTCCGGAACTGCCACAGACCGGCGTGCATCTGAGTCCCCTGTCTCCTTGAGTCAGCAGCCAGAGGCTGCTGGCACATCTCTCTCAATCCTGTGCATGTGCTGCTTGTTCTGCATCTGTGACGAGGCCTGAGAATCGGGCCTGGGGCCTTGCAGGGCTGGGAGCTCCAGAGGGGAGTGGGGCCGGGGATTCCTACAGGGATCTCAACCTTGTGGAACTTTCTGGTGGGAAACAGTGTTGGTCCCAGTGGCCTGTCAGGATCTCGGGGGGAACCTGGTGGTCAGGAGCCCTCCAGAACTCTCGAAGCCGGGTGGTAATTCTGGGAAAGTGACTTAACCTCTGTACATCTTGGTTTCCTCATCTGTTCAGTGAGCTGGTCACCCTGCCTCATAGCATTGCAGTGGTGGGTGATGAATGCAGAGTAAGCGCTTGGTGACCATCACGCTTGGTGATGGCAGGTGGGTAAGTGTCTATTTGCTTGTTTGTTAAAGATGCTGGGCTTCAAATGGAAAAACCTGTGTTCAAATATGACGACATTCATGCCTAACTGGCTCGGGCAGGTGAGTTAACCCTTCAGAATCTGTCTCTCCACATGCGAAATGGGACTGATCTTGTCTCCTCCCCCTAGATAAGCAATGAATCAACATGACAGAGCCCGATGTATAAATGCTCATCGCTGTAACAAATGTGACAGCCCACTGGACGTCTTGCCGCTGCTGCTAGTCGCTCCAGTCGTGTCCAACTCTGTGCGACCCCAGAGACGGCAGCCCACCAGGCTCCCCCGTCCCTGGGATTCTCCAGGCAAGAACACTGGAGTGGGTTGCCATTTCCTTCTCCAATGCGTGAAAGTGAAAAGTGAAAGTGAAAGTGAAGTCGTGTCCGACTCTTAGCGACCCCATGGACTGCAGCCCACCAGGCCCCTCCATCCATCTTACTTGATCCCATTTCAACCTCGTAACAGCTTTCGTGGTTGGTATTATTAACTCCATTTTACAGATTTTGAAACTGAGCTTCAACGTGGTTGAGAATATGCCCAAATTCACATCTCAGTTAACTGATGGGCTTGGATTCTCACCAGGCCTCCTCAGAGCAAGTAGAATCTGGCCCCAGAGTATCAAGAAGGCCCATAGTAACTTCCTGCATTTCTTCAGGGCTTACAATTTGCAAAGAGCTTTTATACTCTTTATTCCATTTTTCACAAGGCTCTTAGTTAACAAGCTGGACAGAAATTTTTATCTCCAGTTTATACATGAGGAAACAGGGGTTAGGTATTATTAACTCCATTTTACAGATTTTGAAACTGAGCTTCAACGTGGTTGAGAATATGCCCAAATTCACATCTCAGTTAACTGATGGGCTTGGATTCTCACCAGGCCTCCTCAGAGCAAGTAGAATCTGGCCCCAGAGTATCAAGAAGGCCCATAGTAACTTCCTGCATTTCTTCAGGGCTTACAATTTGCAAAGAGCTTTTATACTCTTTATTCCATTTTTCACAAGGCTCTTAGTTAACAAGCTGGACAGAAATTTTTATCTCCAGTTTATACATGAGGAAACAGGGGTTCAGAGGCACTCAAGAGCATGCCTAAAACCTCTGAAAGGATTAGTGGTCTTGGGACTTGATCACAAGCTTCTGATCCTGTTACCCCATCATGACGGGCAGGGGCTATGTAAGAGAGAAAGGGCTGAGAGGCCTGCAGTGGTGAAGGCCCAGAGGAAGATGGGGGTGGGTAGACCTGGGAACAGGGGGCGGGGAGGCAGAGCAGGAGGCCAAGAGCAGCCATGGCAGGCAGGGTCCCTGTCCCCGATGCTGGCTTCACTCACAGGTAGGTCTCAACTTGCCCACCTTAGGCCTTGACCAACAGGAAGCGGAGATGAGCTGAGCCCTGGGGTCCTGGCAGGAAACCCACCTGGGTCCCTCTTCTCTGAGTCTAGAGGGAGGTGGGACCTGTAAGATGGAAGCAACCCGGGGGCTCAGTGCCCAAGGAGCCAGGGGAAAGGGTGAGTTGTCTCCAGTTAGACTCTTTCAAACTGTTGACTCTGGGCCTCGGTGGCCCAGCACAAAGACTTCCCAGGGTTGGGAGGTGGGGGGTGGGGG
>SJXQ01002219.1:90754-117213 GCA_006408695.1 Aepyceros melampus | reverse complement strand
GCCAGACCAGCAGGGCTACTGGCCCAGATCAACACCAGGTACTTTGCTAAGGTGCTCCCAGATAGTATAAGGGGAAGCTGGATAGAGTGGGGGTACTTTTTTCCAAACCAAGAAGAAATAATCCATGTGCCAAATGATGTCCCTAGTCCCAGCTGGCCCCTTGGGTAGCCTGAGGAAGACTGGTAGGGGGCTTGGCTGGTGGGGCACGGCTGAGGCTTCCCTTGTCCTACAGATAAGGGGCCTCTTGGCTTGAGTAATGGGGAGAGCAGAGGGAGGAAGGCCAGGCATACCTAGAAAAGAAAGGTGGGCAGGAAGCCTGAGCATGGTCAAAGGACCACCTGGTGATCCCACAGCTGAGTGCCTCAGAGGGTCCAGAACCCTCAACCCAGGAGCCAGCGTTCCCCTTAGTCGTGGAGTTTCTACCCCTTGGGTCTGGTGCAGGATCAACAGGAGGCAGAGAGGTACCATGGGTCTTCTCCTCTTGACCATCACAGTTCCCATCACTGTCTGGGATGGTTAGCATCACCCCAATCCATGATTACATGGGATAAACTAGGTAAGAAGCCTCTGGCAGAACCCTGGGCTACCTTGGCACACTCTGGCCCCCGCCCCCTCTAACAGTGGGCAGTGAGCAAGGCTGGGCCTGTCCTCAGGATGTCCCAGGCCACAGCAGCCAAGCCCTCTCAGATGGACCCTCTGTGATGCCCCTCCCTGGAAGCCACCCAGCTGTGCCCAGATGGGAGCGGAAGATGCACCATCTGGAGACAGTCCTAGGTGCCACCTGTTTCCAAAGAAGGATTTGGCGCAGCTGCTGTTCGTCATGATTCGCCCACACCCATCTCTCCGAACTCCCAGTCCCCCTCCCAGCAGAAGTCAAGTCCCACTTCAGCACGACAGCCCTTCTCACACTCAGGGGAATGGTTTGGTGACCCTTTGAGTTGGCATCTGCCCACCTGAACACACCTAGTTCCTTCGCTTGCTCCTGGTGTGAGGGGATGTCAAGGTCTTCTTCCCTCCACGAATTTCTCCAAAATCGGGCCCACAGCTGCTATGGCCCCCCTGAAACGTGGGCCCAGAGCCATGGCCCCCACAGTCATATTTACATGGGCTCCTCCTTGAGAGAGAGTCAGGTGGCACAGGTGGTAAAGAATCTCCTGCAATGCAGGAGACCCGGGTTCGATCCCTGGGTCGGGAAGATCCCCTAGGGAAGGGAACGGCTAACGGCTCCAGTATTCTTGCCTGGAGAATCCCATGGACAGAGGAGCCTGGTGGGCTACAGTCCACGGGGTCAGAAAGACTGGGACGTGACTGGGCAGCTGAGCACACGCAGTGGTTCACCAGGACCACCCACCGACTGCTGCTAATTTTTCCACAGGACTGAAGCTCCTGCAGACTGGTGGCGCTGACAGACAGGTGGAGGGCATGCCCTGCAGAGGCACACTGGGCCCCCTGGCCACACAGCCAGTCAAATACTTACAGAGTGTGAGGATAAATGAGACCCTGCTGTGATCACGAGACTCCCACATCAGACAGCAAAGTCTCTCCTCCTCTCTGATCCATCTGAGAAGGCTTTCTGGAGGAGGAGGTGAGATTCCAGGAGGTGTGAGAGACAGGCAGTAAGACAGGCTGGCGCTCTGGGGCTGCCAGGTGGAATGTGAGAGGCCTTAAAGGAACATTCAGAGCAGGGAGTGTTGAGTGGTTTGTACAACAGACTTTGAGATCTGGCATAGAAGCAAAGAATTGATGCTTTCAAACGGCTGTGCTGGAGAAGACTCTTGAGAGTCCCTTGATCAAACCAGTCAATCCTAAAAAAATCAACCTGAATATTCATTGGAGGGACTGATGCTGAAGCTAATGCTCCAATACGTTGACCACTTGATGTGAAGAGGTGACTCACTGGAAAAGACCCTGATGCTGGGAAATACTGAAGGCAGAAGAAGGGAATGACAGAGGATGAAATGGTTGGATGGCATCACCAACTCAATGGACTTGAATTTGAGCAAACTCCAGGAGATAGTGGAGGACAGGGAAACCCAGCGTGCTGAAGTCCATGGGGCTGCAGAGAGTCAGACACGACCTAAGACTGAACAGCAGCGAATGGAATCTCAGCTCTTTGGGTTCTACCTCTGTGTCCTTGGGCAAGTCACTCCTCATCTCAGAGCCTCCCTCAGACGGGATAATGGTTCCTCTCAAACAAAGTATTTATGTCCACTCACTGAAATCATTTGTATAAAACACTTGGCACAGGCCTTGGTACATAGTACCCATCAATAAATAGTAGCCATTGTGATATAATTTCTAAATTTGGTTGAACAGCAAATACTGCTTTGAGCAGGTATAGCGAGGGTTAAGATCCATGCTTTGAATCCGAAGCCCAGAGAGAAGGATCCTTACTGGAAGTGTGGTGGAGGGAAGCCCTGGGCTAAGACCCAGGACTGGACTTTTGTTGCTGCTCTGTTACTCTTAGGCAACTTCTTCCCAGGGGCCCCTAGTCTCGGCTTCCTTACCTCTAAAAAGTGAGGTCCTTTTCAACTCTGGAGAACCTAATCTCTAAGCAGAGAGATTGGGCACAACAGAAGGGAGTCAATGAAGGGGACCAGGCAGCATGAAGATTGTTGCAGAAGAGCTGAGGAAGAGAAAATCTCACAGAGAGAAATAGAATCACAGTCCAAGAAAGAAGAAAATGCCACCAAAGTTTGCCCAGAAAGACAAGAACAGAAGGGTGATCAGAACCCAGAGAGAAGAAAAACAGGTGCAATGTGCAGTAAGAATTTGAAGGGAAAATTATATATATATATATACACACACATATATATATATTTCATGGTTAAATATAAAAGGAGCACCAAGAAATAATAACTCACATTTGCAAAGCACTTGCATGAATATTATTTCATTCTGTCCTCAGAACACAATTTCATTTTGCAACAAGGAAGCAAAGAGTCAATAACCTTGCCACTGTCAATAGTTTATGCAGGATGGAGCTAATGCTCAAATCCAGATTTTCTGCCTCACATCTATGTTCTTACCATGATAGTGTCAGTTGTAATAGACCAGTGTAATGGGTAATCATATTTTTAAATTTTCTTAAGTATCAATATGCTGTTTTGATAATAAAGTTTAAAATATTAAATATGTACATTCTTGTTAGAACCTTTATTCTTGGCAACTCAGAGTATTTTAAAAGGACGACTTCATTGGATGTAAATAACTCTTCCTAGCTTCATTTTTTCAGCTGCTTCAGATGTGTTTTTATCAGAGCAGATGAAAAGTGTGAAGTCGTTGAAGGTGAAGCCCTGCAGGTCCCCAGATTAATCATGCTGTGTTTTGCCAACTGTCAGCAAAAGATAGACATTTATATTGTTTCCCCAGTGAAAGGGAAATATTGTGCATTTTGAACTTCTGGCTTTTCTAATATGAATTATTTTTAAACAGATACAAAGTTATCCAGACTTTAAATCTAGACAACATGAGAGACTTTAGATATTTTTGTGGGCTATAGTTAATTTACAATGTTGTGTTAGCTTCCGGTGTATAGAAAGTGATGAAGTTTTATATATATGTGTATATATATACTTTTCAGACTTTTTCCATTATAGTTTATTACAAGATATTAAAAACAGTTCTCTGTGCTACACGGTAAATCTTCGTTGTTTATCTATTATACATAGTAGTTTGTATCTGCTAATTCCAAACTCCTAATTTAACTATCCCCTCCCTTCCTTTCCCCCTTTGTAAACATAAATTTGTTATCTATGTCTTTGAGGAACTTTAGATATTCGAGCATGCAACTATGTTATTCCTTTTCTCCAATAGGTTATTCAGAGTTTGGAAAGAAAGCATGAGCTTTTCTGCTTTTTGGCTTTCAAAAGATTTCTCAATTTAGATGAAATTAATCTATAAGAAAATGAGTTTTCTCCTCTATGCACTTGGATATTAAGACATTAACAACCACATTTGCAAAGCCCTTTCTCTTTATCTCCTCTAGCCCTGAGGACAGCACTCCTATGTGGGCGGGACAGGTAACAATCTCAGGAAAGCCCAGAGAGTCTCTAGGTCCCCAGGCTGGGGGCTTGACTAGGCTGGGGGCTTGGCTGTGCCCGGCTGCAGCCGAAGTGCCTGCAAGACTGTGCACTTCACATTCATGCCCTTAATAACTGTGATCAACACAAAAGTTCATGAAGGCAAAACTTCCCTTGAAACTGTCTGTGTATCCAACTAGAACACTGCTTAGGGACAACGTGCCTTGACTCAGGTCCAGCCCTGGCTCGGTTCCTTCCCCAGAAGTGGAAGTTTGGCCAAATCACTCCACTTTAGTTTTCTCAGCTGCGACCTAGCAAAGATAGGGTCTTCTCTGCCTGCTTCTGTGAGATCAAGTGATAGTGTGAGATGGCTCATGGGAAACACTGAAGTAAACTTTTAGGACGTAAAATGTTATTACCATCAGCTTGAAACTATGTATAAACACATCTGCCTACAATTTGTCTTCACTCAATGCTTTTGACTGCTAAAATGTGCCCAGAATTCAGTTCAGCCTTCCAAGTTTTATAAGTCCATATTGGGGTTTTCTTTTTAGCTTTAATTTTCCCACGAGGGAAAACTAAGGGGGTTTAGGGGTTCCTGATGGAGACCCCTGAAGCACTGAATGGTGGGCACTACACAGAGAAAGATCAGATTTCCAGCTAGTTTCCAAAGTTCTCCCCAAAACATCCAGATTCCACCAACCTTCGGTGCTGTGACTACCCTTTGAACCACCCACTAGCAGGCAGTATCCAAAACTATTTGTAGCGCCTTTTGGTTCCCTTTCTTGAGTCAGAACAGAAGGCCTGGGACCCACGACCTTGAAGGTAATTGTTGCTGCTGTTGTTGTTCAGTTGCTAATTTGTGTCCGACTCTTCGCCACCGCATGGACTACAGTACACCAGGCTTCCCTATCCTTCACAATTTCCCGGAGTTTGCTCAAACTCATGTCTGTTGAATAGATGATGCCATCCAACCTTCTCATCCTCTGTTGTCCCCTTCTCCTCCTGATGTCAACCTTTCCCAGCATCAGGGTCTTTTTCAATGAGCTGGCTCTTCACATCAGGTGGCTGAAGTATTGGAACTTCAGCTTCAGCATCAATCCTTCCAAAGAATATTCAGGGTTGATTTCCTTTAGGATGGACTGGTTTGATCCCAGTGCCTGGATCATTTTGCTGAAATATGTTCCCTTCCATTTACCACTCAGCCCCTGAAATCTTGTTAACTATTATACATCTGTAAACAATAATTTGCTGTGCACCTATCATGTACCAAGTACTGCTCTGGCCACTAAAACAGCAGGAGCAGCCCAGCATGGTGCCTGTCTTCTTAGCACTTACCCTTCCATGGAAGCCTCATTCTTCTCCATCCGCACACTCCTCATCTCAGGACTTTGCTACCAGAAGAGCAGCTAACGTGTAGTGAATCCTCTTTATGGGCAGTGTCTCAGATGATTGCCACCTCACACTTATGAATGGATACTTTTATCCCCATTTTACAGACGAAGATGCAATCAAGACTCAAAAAGGATAAGTAATTCGCCAAAGAACACATAGCTAGTAAGAGCTGGAAATGTGTCTGAAAACAACTGTGACTTGACAATTCTTTGTATAGAGGTTTCCAATTTTCTCTATGGTTGGTTTTCTGAGTGAGGCTACTATTTTATCTATGATGGTTGAGGATGTAAACTAGACTATGGCTTAAAATATATATACCCTAAAGTGAAATTCAGGTTATATTACTTACAAGTTTACTATCTAGATCTCAGTTTCTCTACCTGCAAAAGAGAATAATAATACCCCATTACTATCCCATGGAGTTTCAAAGATTAAATGAGACAACACTCAATACAGTGGTAGTATATTTATATCATAAACTTTCCTCTTAAGCACAACTTTTTCAATAACCTTGAATATTGGAACTTTTCACCATATTTAGAAAATCTAAAACAAATATTGAAAACTAGCTTCTCTCTAGTTGGATTAAGATGTTTGTGATGGGAAAAACTCAGTGTTCATCTTGTGTTTCCCCATTCCTACCTTACCCACAACACTGACATCAGAAGGTGGGTTTTTTCCCCACACCAAGCAATTTTGTGACACGAGATGAATGTGCTATGATTTAACTCCGTCTGACACATCCCACGGGTTAAGGGCCCAGTCCCATGAGACTGCTCCCAACTTCAGATACCACTGCATGTAACAAGGCCTCCGCTTACCTACAACTTTCGTTCAACTTAAACTCAAACTGGAGGATCTCATGACCTCCTCCCCCTTGGATTCAATTACTCCACTAAAGCAAGTCACCAAACTCAGGGAAACATCCAGTCACACTTACCTTTTATTAAAGGGTATGATAAAGGACACAGATGAGCAGCTGGATGAAGAGACACAGGTGAGGTCTGGGAGGGCAGGAGTTTCTGTCTCCACGTTCACCCATCCAGCACTCACCAACCTGGAAGCTCCCCGTGCCCCACACTGATGGGATTTTATGATGGCTGCCTCAGGTAGGCATGATCAATTGTCAACCCCGTTTCCAGCCTCTCTGCCCTTTCTAGGGAATGAGGAGGTGGGGCCGAAATGTCCAAGCTTCTCATCCTGACTCCGTCTTTCTGGTGGCCAGCCCCCATCCAGGAAGGCTCAAGAGCGCACCCAGAGTTGCCTCATTAGAACAAAAGACACTCGTATCACCCAGGAGATTAAAAGAACTTTAGGAACTCTGAGTCAAGAACCAGGGTCAAATACTAAAACGCTAAAACAAAAGATTCTTCTGGCATTCTATTTACAAAGGATGCAGGAGCCCTATGACAGGAACTGGAGGGAGCAGAGGCCAATACATATATTTCTTCTTATTTCACAATATATTTTCTTGAATTTAGACACTATTACTTTTACCTGAATTAATTGCCAACATTAAAAAACCTATAGAAGTTTGGTCTCTCTTCCAAGACCGGACAATATTTTTCAGAATAATACACACAATAAGTACTCACTAATTGACATGTAATTCTTTTGAATCCCCTTACAATGTCTAGCACAAATCTAAGCAACCAGTCAGTCAGTCAACAAGTCTTTAGTTTTTAAAGAAAACTTTTTATTTTGTATTGAGTGAGAGTCACTCAGTCATGTCCAACTCTTTGTGACCCCATGGACTGGAGCCCGCCTGGCTCCTCTGTCCACAGCATTCTTCAGGCAAGAATACTGGAGTGGGTTGCTGTTTCCTTCTCCAGATTTTGTATTGGGGTATAGCTAATTAACAAACAATGTGTGATCGTTTCAGGTGGACAGCGAAGGGACTCAGCCACCCATATACATGTATCCATTCTCCCCCAAACTCCCTTCCCATCCAGACTGCCATGTAACATTGAGCAGAATTCCCAGTGCTAAAGAGTAGATCCTGGATGGTTATGCATTTTAAATACAGCAATGTGTACATGTCCATCCCAACTCCCTAACTCCCATCCCCCTGTCCTTTACCCCAGCAACCATAAGTTTGTTCTGTAAGTCTCAATAAGTCCTTATTGACTCTCTACTATGTGTCTATCAGGAGCTGCTTAATAACTAAATTTCCTCCACTGATCTCCCTATCACAAAGAACAATTCCTGTGACTAGGCTACACCTCCTAGGGTTATGTGAAGATGAATGAAGACAGGGCACACGCAGCCGTGGCACAGACTCAGTGCTCAGTGGGTGTTCACAATCAGGCTTGCAGAATGTCCGAACTGAAGGAACCTCAGGGATCCTCTTTTCTGAATCATTCTCTTAAACTACTGCAGGGTAACTCTCTGACATCTTATGGCAGAGCTTTGAGAGGCCAGGATTCTAAAGACCTACTTCCTGTCCTTGACCTTCATTCCTAGGCCTCTGCCCACATCTTGGAGCCTAAAGGCTGCCCAAGGCTTCTTTGGTTCAACACCAAACCATAGACCCTCCTATACTAAGTTCAATGCTTCAAGGCCAAACACAAGGCCAACCAGCCAGCCATCCTCAGCTCTGGCCTGAGCCACCATGGCTCCACCCACTCTGGGTCCCAGTTTTGGGGTGAGGAGTGAGGAAGACCAGAGAGCCCTCTGTGCCACCACTGGCCCCTCTCCCTCTAAGTGCTGGGTGCCCTGGCTTTCCACTCACCCCAAGCACCTGGAGAGCCAGTTCTGCCAGTCTTCACTGGGCCAAGACTGGTGTGATGCAACATGGTCCAAGTCATCAGCCCCAAGTTTAGTGTGATCATCCACATGTGTGGATGACACACACACAGAGGTTGAGGGGCAATTAACCCCGGGTGGGGTGCAGAGCCCAGTGACTAAGAGAATGCTCTGCTCTAGCACAGAGAGCTGGAGAGCAAATTCCAGCAGTCTCACCTGGGCCTGGATCCTGTGCGGCCCTCCAGGACACCCTTTCCAGGAGGTCTCCCGTAGCATCCAGGGATGCTCCATGGGGATGGAATCCCAGAGGAGCATGTGTGGGACACATGTGTTCCATGTCTGTGTGTGGACGTTTCTTGCATCACTGTGCGTTTCCAGAATAGAGCAGAGTAGACCAGCTCATGGGCTTCCCAGGTGGGGCTGGTAAAGAACCCACCTGCCAATGCAGGAGATATAAGAGACACCAGTTTGATTCCTGGGTCAGGAAGTTCCTCTGGAGGAGGGCGCAGCAACCCACTCCAGTATTCTTACCTGGAGAATCTCATGGACAAAGGAGCCTAGTGGGCTACAGTCAATACGATTGCAAAAAGTTGGACATAACTGAAGTGACTTAGCACACACAGACCAGCTCTTAGCATACAGACCAGCTCATGGGGGTATGTCTTACTTGATTTGTCTCCCCTAAGAGCCAGGAAGTGAACAGAAAGAAGCAGATTCATGAATTCATCCCCCTGCCCGCCCAGCCCCCCAACACACACAAAATTGCAGCTTTGAGATAGAATTCACATCCCTAATAATTTGCCTGCTTACAGTGTATAGAGTTATGCAACTATCACCACAATGAATTCTAGAACACTCATTGCCCCTCAAAAGAACATCCCACCCATTAGCAGTCACTCTCTCTTTCTCCTCAGCTTACCTCTCACAACCCCACAGGCAACCACTAACCACTAGGCTACTACAAACATTTATGTACAGGTTTTTGTGTGGACACATGTTTACAATTCTCTCAGGTATATACTCAAGATTGGAATTGGTGAGTCATATGCTGCAAGGGACTGGGGGCAGGGGGAGAAGGGGACGACAAAGGATGAGATTGCTGGATGGCATCACTGACTTGACGGACATGAGTTTGAGTGAACTCCAGGAGTTGGTGATGGACAGGGAGCTGTAATTCATGGAGTCACAAAGAGTTGGACATGACTGAGCGACTGAACTGAACTGAACTGATGATAACTCTGGGTTTAACCTTTAAAAAAAAACTTTTTCACAAATAAGTTTGAGAGCTTCCTGTATGTTAGGCCTGGGCTGGGTACTGAGGATTCTGAACAAATCTGGTGAAAAAATTTGAACAAATTCTAGTGAAGAAAACAAGTGAGGTTCTTGTCCTTATGGAGCTCAAGTTCTAAAAAGGAAGACAAACAGTAAGCAAGAAAAAGTAAACAAGCACAATCATTTCATGTAGCAATGGAAAGAAAATTGATAAAATGGAGCAGAATGAAGGGGTTGCTTTGGGTGATGGAGTCAGGGAAGGTCCTGGATAATAAAGAAGAATCAGAGGCGGTGCTCTAGGTAGAAGGAAGAGCTTCATGGAAAAGAGAGCAGCATCATGGAAGCAGAAAGAACAAGAGAAAGAGTGGTCCTGGAGTCCCATAGGCCACAGTCCAGTTCAGTTCAGTCGCTCAGTCGTGTCCGACTCTTTGCGACCCCATGAATCACAGCACAACGGGCCTCCCTGTCCATCACCAACTCCCGGAGTTCACTCAAATCCATGTCCACTGAGTCGATGATGCCATCCAACCGTCTCATCCTCCGTCATCCCCTTCTCCTCCTGCCCTCAATCTTTCCCAGCATCAGGGGCTTTTCCAATGAGTCAGCTCTTCCCATGAGGTGGCCAAAGTATTGGAGTTTCAGTTTCAAAATCAGTCCTACCAATGAATATTCAGGACTGATCTCCTTTAGGATAGACTGGTTGAATCTTCTTGCAGTCCAAGGGACTCTCAAGAGTCTTTCCCAACACCACAGTTCAAAAGCATCAATTCTTTGATGCTCAGCTTTCTTTATAGTCCAACTCTCACATCCATACATGACCTCTGGAAAAACCATAGCTTTGACTAGATGGACCTTTGTTGACAAAGTAATGTCTCTGTTTTTTAATATGCTATCTAGGTTGGTCATAACTTTCCTTCCAAAGAGTAAGCATCTTTTAATTTCATGGCTACAATCAGCATCTGCAGTGATTTTTGAGCCCAGAAAAACAAACTCAGCCACTGTTTCCATTGTTTCCCCATCTATTTGCCATGAAGTGATGGGACCAGATGCCATGATCTTCATTTTCTGAATGTTGAGCTTTAAGCCAACTTTTTCACTCTCCTCTTTCACTTTCATCAAGAGGCTCTTTTGTTCTTCTTCAATTTCTGCCTTAAGGGTGGTGTCATCTGCATATCTGAGGTTATTGAGGTTTCTCCCGGCAATCTTGATTCCAGCTTGTGCTTCTTCCAGCCCAGTGTTTCTCATTATGTATTCTGCGTATAAGTTAAACAAGCACAGTGACAATATACAGCCTTGACATACTCCTTTTCCTATTTGGAATCAGTCTGTTGGTCCATGTCCAGTTCTAACTGTTGCTTCCTGACCTGTATACAGGTTTCTCAAGAGGCAGGTCAGGTGGTCTAGTATTCACATCTCTTTCAGAATTTTCCACAGTTTACCGTGATCCACACAGTCAAAGGCTTTGGCATAGTCAATAAAGCAGAAATAGATGTTTTCTGGAACTCTTCTGTTTTTTTGATGATCCAGCAGATGTTGGCAATTTGATCTCTGGTTCCTCTGCCTTTTCTAAAACCAGCTTGAACATCTGGAAGTTCACGGTTCACGTACTGCTGAAGCCTGGCTTGGAGAATTTTGAGCATTACTTTACTAGCATGTGAGATGAGTGCAGCTGTGCAGTAGTTTGAGCATTCTTTGGCATTGTCTTTCTTTAGGATTGGAATGAAAACCGACCTTTTCCAGTGCTGTGGCCACTGCTGAGTTTTCCAAATTTGCTAGCATATTGAGTGCAGCACTTTCACAGCATCATCTTTCGGGAATTGAAATAGCTCAACTGGAATTCCATCACCTCCACTAACTTTGTTTGTAATGATGCTTCCTAAGGCCCACTTGACTTCACATTCCAGAATGTCTGGCTCTAGGTGAGTGATCACACCATCGTGATTATCTGGGTCCTGAAGATCTCTTTTGTACAGTTTTTCTGTGTATTCTTGCCACTTCTTCTTAATATCTTCTGCTTCTGTTAAGTCCATACCATTTCTGTCCTTTATTGAGCCCATCTTTGCATGAAATGTTCCCTTGGTATCTCTAATTATCTTAAAGAGATCTCTAGTCTTTCCCATTCTATTGTTTTCCTCTATTTCTTTGCATTGACCACTGAAGAAGGCTTTCTTATCTCTCCTTGCTATTCTTTGGAACTCTGCATTTAAATGGGTGTATCTTTCCTTTTCTCCTTTGCTTTTTGTTTCTCTTCTTTTCACAGCTATTGTAAGCCCTCCTCAGACAGCCATTTTGCTTTTTTGCATTTCTTTTTCTTGGGGATGGTCTTGATTCCTGTCTCCTGTGCAATGTCACAAACTTCCATTCATAGTTCATAAGGCACTCCTGTCTGTCAGATCTAGTCCAGACAGGGGTCTAAATTTTATTCCAAGAGCAATGAAAAGCCATCGTGTTCTTTTAAGTAAGTGGAGTGGGTTGGGGGAGTGAAGTGGCATGATCTGATTCATTTTTTAAAAAATCAGATGTCATGAAGTGTAATTTATGTACCATAAACTTCAACTTTTTAAAGTTTGAAATTTGATGAGTTTGAAAAATATTACAGTTGCATAGCTGCTACTGCATTCAAAATAAACAGTTATTTCCATCTTCCCAAAAGTTTCTCTTATGCTTTTTCTCAGTCAATCCTCTGTCCACACTCCCAGGCCCTGACAACCATGGATTCACTTTTCTGTGCCTTTTTGAATGTCATATAAATTGTAATCATAAGTATGCACTCTTTAAATATGTGACTTCTTTCAGTCAGCACCATATTTTGGCGTATAGCAGTAGTCTGTTCTTTTTTTTTTTTTTTTTTTGTTAGTGCTATTCCATTATATGGATATGCTGCAATTTGGCCCTTTACGAGTTGGTTGACATTTGGATTGCTTCCAGTTTGGAAATTATAAATAAAGCTTCTATGAATATTCATGTACATCTTTGTATGGACATGTTTTCATTTCTCTTGAGTATAAAATATCTAGGAGTGGAACTTCTGGGTCATATGGTAAGTTTACGCTTCGCTTTGTAAGAAAAACTAAATTGCTTTCCAAAGTGGCGGTACCATTTTCGCGTCCCCGCCAGCAACATGTGACAGTTGTAGTTGCTCTGCATCCTCACTCAGGCTTGCTATTGTCGGTCTTTTAAATTTCAGCTATTCCCAATGAGTATATAATAGTATTTCAATGTGGTTTCATTGTGCATTTCTCTGATATCTAATGACACTGAACATTCTTTCTTGTTTGTGCTTATTAAGATAAGGTAAGTAAATGAAGTTGCTCAGTCACATCCAACTCTTTGCGACCCCACGGACTGTAATCTGCCAGTCTCCTCCGTCCATGAGGTTCTCCAGGCAAGAATACTGGAATGGGTTGCCATTTATTTCCTTCTCTAGGGGAACTTCCCGACCATGGATCGAACCCGGGTCTCCCACTTTGCGTGCAGACTCTTTACCATCTGAGCCACGAGGGAAGCCTTTGTGCTTAGGGGTCATCTCCATATCTTCCTTGGGTTTGCCTGGTAGCTCAGCTGGTAAAGAATCCACCTGCAATGCGGAGTCCCCGGTTAGATTCCTGGGTCAGGAAGATGTGCTGGAGAGGGGATAGGCTACCCACTCCAGTATTCTTGGGCTGAAGCTGAAGCTCCAATTCTTTGGCCACCTGATATGAACAATGCACCCACTGGAAAAGACCCTGATGCTGGGCAAGATTGAAGGCAGGAGGAGAAGGGGACAACAGAGGATGAGATGGCTGGATGGCATTACCAACTCGAGGGACATGAGTTTGAGCAAGCTCTGGGAGTTGGTAATGGACAGGGAAGCCTGGCATGCTGCAGTCCATGGGGTCGCAAAGAGTAGAATACCACTGAGCAACTGACCTGAATTGAACTGATATCTCCTTTACTTAAGTGTTTATTCAGATCTTTTTTGTCCCCTCCCCTTTTTATCTAGTTGTTTCTCTCTTTATTATTGAGCTCTAAGAGTTCTCCTTATATTCTAATATGTTTTGCACTCTCTGTATATCTCCATTCTGCAGCTTATCTTTTTATTTTCTTAACAATGTCTTTTAAAGAGAAGTTTTTATTTTTGATGGAATTCAACATATCAATTTTTTCCTTCATAGTTTGTGTTTCTCGTGACTTACCTAAAAGTCATTTCTTGGGAAATTCTCTGGCAGCCAAGTGGTTAGAACTTTACACTTTTGTGACCAGGCCCCAATTCAATTCCTTGTTGTGAACCAAGATCCCACAAGCCACAATGTGGCCAAAAAATTTTTTTTCTTAATAAAAATTATTTCCTAATCCAAGGGATTTTTCTCCTAATTTTCTCTATAATTTTTAGGGTTTCAGCTTTTATATTTAGATCTATAATCCTTTTAAAGTTAAAATTTTTGTGTCGTACAAGGTAAAGGTCAAGATCCATTTTTCTTCCCAATTTTGAACATCCAGTTATTTCAGTACCCTTTATTGACAAAACTATCTTTTCCCTATTGAGTTATCTTGGTATCTTTGCCAAAAATTCAACTGACTATATATATATATATGTATGTTGGTCTATTTCTGTACCCATAGAGCACATAGTGTCTGAAGCAGGGAGCTACATATCAATCTCTGACCCCAGAGTAGGAATGAAATTAGGGTCACCAGGCAGCCACATGACCCCTGGGCTGAGGGATGCCCAGGACCCACCTGGGAGGAGGCACACACAGGGATTGTTCTCCACTGTGAAGAGGAAAAGGGAAAGACTCCCAGGGCACAGTGCCTGGCTCTGGCCCCAGCAGAGGGGACATCTGAACTTAGAGATCGCTTTCAGCTTCTCTAGTGAGAAGTGAGAGAGGCTAGAGAAGGGGATGGCCAAGACAGAGGATGGACAGTAGAAGGGATGTTGTTGATTGGTCTAGGCCTAGTAGGCACAGCTGGGTAGAATTAGCATGAGGAACCCAGGCATCCAAGAAAGACCACGAGAGCCGCAAAGGGCGATGGAGAAGGTGGGGAGAGGGGAAGGAACAACAGTGGCCACACGGGCCAGCACTTGAGCCTGGGGATGAATTGCTGTCACTGATGCCTGGGTCTCATCCCAGTCAAAGCTGTGGAGGAGAAGCTGGCCACTTGTATTTCTGAGACGCTTCCCTAGTAATTCTGATGAGCAGCCAGAGCTGAGAACCCCTGTTCTCATCCAGCTGCTATATCTTACAGAAGAAGAAACCAGGAGGCAGAGCTGAGTGAAGGCTTGCACTAGAATCACTGACCATCTTGGTTTGCCCAGGACTCTGGGGGTTCCCAGGATGTGGTGCTTTCAGCTCTAAAAGCAGGACAATCCCAGAACGTGGGACTTTCAGTGCCCAAACTGGGTAAGCCCCCGGTTAACCAGGATGAGTTGATCATCTGAACTAAAATGTGTACCTCCCTATTTTCGGTAGCTCCTTCTACTTAAAATGATAGATTAGATGACAGCCTACTGGGTGTCTTGCTGTTTGATCAAACCCCTAATATGGCAGAGTTTTAGTTTCTAGCTGCCCCTCAGGACAAGACATCCCTGAAATTCAAATACAAAGCAGTCAATTAGCCTCTGAGAAGATGGAAGTCAGGTGATCTCAGCAAAGCCACATCTAGCTTTGCTCAGATGTGTTACCATGCTAGTTTCCTGCCTGTGAGTGACAGAGGGGCTCCTTTCCTGGCTAAATTCTCCTAAGACAAGCTTTCATTTCACCATGCACCTCTCCTCTGTATCACAGTCGTCATTCTGTATTTGTGTGAAAACTGGATGGACCTCTGTCAAGATTTTAAATCCACTGAGGACACGGGCCCTGTCTGTTTCAGCCCATTACAACATCTCAGCACCTAGCGCAGCATCTGGCACATAGTAGGTGCTCAAGAAATGAGTAAATGCAGGCACAGATGAACGAATGAGTCATGAATATCACTACCTACAATTGTGCCCAGGGAGTAACACTGCCCCACATCCTTCTATCACTGGGAGATTTCAAACCAGTAGAAGCTAAGGGTTAAGTGCTTGCCTAGTGGGTCTTACGCTGTCATGATAAATGTAATTCATCATCAGCTGAAACATTCAGGATGATAATGAAGGGTGTGCTATCTTTGCTATCTGCTTCCTGAGACATGACTACTTCCGAAAGCAGAGGTGCTGGTTATCCTCAAATCCAAACCACACACCACCCTGCGTCAGTAACCTTTGACATCTTTATTAGTATCTGTGACATTCAGGGCTTGCTTCAGCAGGGCCTCTGTAGCATTCCTAGTGCGTTAATACAGATGGCCCATGGATGTATCATCATCATCACCATTATCATTATTACCATATCTTTATTGAACATCCATCCCTATGTTCTAGTCACTGTACTGAATGCTGGCAAAGAGGTAGCTGGAGTGGGAGTTTGTAAGATAGTATTAACGAACGAGACATAATTCCTGACCTAGCATCTTTTACCATTCAGCTGGTTGGAGAGATAAGATATGTACTTTGAAAAACCTTATCAGACTGTAGGGCAGTTTGCAATAAATGCCAGAGACGTAGCAGAGTCAAGAAGTCGTGCGCAGTTTCAAAGGAGGGAGAGTGCAAGAAAGAACCATGGGTTGGGCTGGGCTGGGGTGTTCTCCATTTGCCATCCACACTCCCCATTTTCCATGTTCAGACACCAGTCTTTGGCTTTCACTCCCCCATCCTCCACTCCACTTCCCAAACTCAAAAGGAAGCAGGACAGAGGCATCTTTGTGGAAATGCTTGCCGTGTCCCTCTAGACCAGGCACTAATTAGGATGTTGATGAATGTTGAATGAATAAGTCAAGAAGGGAACCCCCAGCTGCACCGTCACCTCAGATATAATGAAGTGATATCCTCCTGGGTTTCACCCCACTGAACCTAGTGATGAACAGCCCACTGATGAAGTCATCCTGGGGAGTCATTTCCTGGCAAAGGGCCTGAAGAACCACCTCCCACTTTGCTTGCCGAGCCTCACAGGACACACTTGGCTTAGGGTGCCACCTGCTGACACTTCTAGGAAAGGCTCTCCAGTTCACCACCTTTCCCACCTGGGCCAGCTTCAGAGTCCTCCAGGCTAGGAACTACAGGACACCAAAAGAACAGAATCAACTTTTTCAAATCTCCTCCTATAATCCTCTTGTGTGGCCTTGGTTTTGATCATCCTCTTAAGGGAAAATGTCCCCAGTATATCAGTTTTTTATATGTCCCTAACACATTTCCGTTGTCTGAAGATTTTACCCTCTGCTCCCCAGCCCAAACTTGTGGGGAACCAGGGTCACTTCCCACACCTCCAAGGATGACGGAGTGGGGCTCCTGTTTCCCAGAGTTTCCTCTAGATCTGCATTCTTTCTTCTGCTGGCGTTGGAAATTTTGTTTTACATCCTATCACATGCTCCTCTTTTTCTGTACCAAATACCCTAACCCTAACCTTATTGTGGAAAGAGAGTCTCCAGGATAGCTCAGGTCAGTTCTGGACAGGAGTTCTGCGTGAGCAGATGATGGCCCTGCCCTCATGAAGCTTACATCCTAGTGGAGAGAGATGGGCAAAAAGCAGCGGGACTAGTAAATGACTAGATGACTTCCATAGGAGTAAGTGTTACAAAGAAGACAAGGTGATAAGGAGTGATTGGTGGGAAAGAAGAAGGGGGCTGCATAAAAATGACGTCAGAAGGTGAGAGGCGAGCTAAGATCTGATGGTGAGGAGATAGAGCGAGGGGGAGGGGAAGAGCAAATTGTGAGGAAGAGAGGGAGAAAGGAGTTAAGAGTAATAGCCTTTCACCTTTGAGCTGAAGGGTCAGAAAGGGACCCCCAAAGCTAGGTAACCAATGTGAATTGAAAGCACAGGAATTTCAACACATAAATTCACAATTCTGCATTCATTGAGAGGTGTGGTGTGGTCACCCATTTTCAGTAAATTGATCATATTCATGGTTTTTTTTCTTTTGCAAGGGAGTTTTTACTTTTGTTTCTGTTTTGGTTTTGGTGGAAATCAAGGGAAGAAGTGTGATCGTCACCACGGAACAGAAGAGAAAACATGATGTGGAAACAGAAACACCCAGAAAAGACAAGCTTGAGCTCACGGGCCTCCCTGGGGATTCCTCTTGAGCAGGCTTCAGAGCACAACCAGTCTGGGACTTGGCGCTCAAACCCACCCTGGATCCCAAGGAGCAGGGAAAGAATTTACAATGGTTATTGCATCGTTGCACTTTTCCCAACATCTCATTTTAGCCTTGCTCCTAAGTACCACTGTTATTTCCACATGACAGGTGTGGACGTTAAGGTAAGAGAGGTTAAGTACCTTGCTGAAGATGACATAACTCCTAAGTGGAAGATTAGAATTCAAGTCTGACTCTAATCTTGTGCCCTGAGTCAAACTCTACAGATGGCATCGTCATTGCTTATTCACTAAGTCGTGTCCCACTCTTTGCGACCCCATGGACATAGCGCACCAGACTCCTCTGTCCATGGAATTCTCCAGGCAAGAATACTTCAGTGGGTTGCCATTCCCTTCTCCAGGGGATCTGCCTGACCCAGGGATCAAACCCAAGTCTCTTGCTTTGGCAGGCAGATTCTTTACCACCAGGGAAGCCCACAGATGGCAAACACAGATGAAATTTTTAATGAATATTTCTCCTTCCCTCTCACCCCAACACTCAAACAGCCAACACATGATCAGTTCCTCACTCCTTTGACTCCCCCTAAGTAGCTGGTCTGTTGAAATTTGAAAGAGGCCTCGACTGTGCAGAGCAGTGGTTCTCACTCAGGGACATTTGTCCTTGTCTGGAGACATTTTTGGTTGTTGTTTTGGTGGTGGCACGCACCTAGTGGGTAGAGGCCACGATGCCGCTAAACACTTTGCAATGCATGAGACCCACAACAAAGCATTATTCAGACCAAAATGTCACTTATACTGAGGTTGAGAGACTCTGATGTGGAGGATGTCATCAAAGAATGCCACTAGCCGGTCAACTTGACATTATCTTGATGACTTAATCTTAGTCAGGGGCTGTTTCTCAGCTAGCAGAACCCAGAACCTAGGCTTTATGAATTCTCTGAGATAGTAAGGTCCTAAAGAAATGATTCATCTCAAGCCAAACGGACTTGTGGACACAGAGGGGGAAGGAAAGGGTGAGACGAACAGAGAAAGTAGCATCGACATCTAGACACTGCTGCTGCTGGTTGGGTGCTTCAATCACTCAGTCGTGTGTGATTCTATTACCCAGGGATGGTAGGCTGCCAGTCTCCTCTGTCCATGCGATTTCCCAGGCAAGAATACTGGAATGGATTGCCATTTCCTTCTCCAATATATACACTACCGTGAGTAAGATAGATAGCTGGTGAGATAGCTGTTGCTGTATAACAGGGAGCCCAGCCTGGTGCTCTGTGATGACCTAGAGGGCTGGAGTCAAGAAGGCTCAAGAGGGAGGTGATATATGCACAGTTATGGCTGATTTGCATTGTTGTTCAGCAGAAAGCAACATAACATTGTAAAGCGATTTTCCTCCAGTTAAAAAATAAATTAAAAACAATAAATTTTTGAAGGTGGACCGCCCCCAAACCAAACTAAAACAAGAACTCTCCCCCCCATTCACAGATGCTAGTGCACTAAACCCTAGAAAAACCAAAGGAGGAAAGTGAAAGACAGCCTTAAGTTCATTAAAGTCCTGGGGTATCAGAACTCTCCCCCAGCAGGTAGGGCAAGAAGAGCCCAGGGAACCTACGTACAGCTGGGCACCACTTATCGAGGGCTGCTTCACTAGCACCTGGGAACAGACGCCAGAAGCAACCCTTTTAGAAAGATCCAGACTAGGAGATAGTCTGAGACCCACAGGCACAAAGCCAAAGGGAAAGCGCCCCACCCCAAGGAGACCAGTGCGTTCCCCAAAGCTGTGCTCATTAACTGACCACAGAGAAACAAGGGTCTAGACAAGTCTAGAATTTTCTCATAGGCACAGAAATAAATTCTCCCCAGAAGCAAACCCTCAGAAAACCAACTGCTCATTCAATTTGGATAGAGTTCCCAGAGGAATGAACTTGATGGTCTCCTTTGAAAGTGCCTTCCTTACCCCAGGACTGATCAAGCCAGACCCTTCCAAAAAGATTCTCGTCCTGAGTACAGATGACCTTCAAGCTTCTCAGTCCTAGAGAGACCTGGATTCCTCTGCCAACCTCCCTTCTCACTCACACGTCTTTTTCCTGCAGACATGTTGTCTAGGTCATAGTGAGTCTTTCTTAGCCAGTAGTGAACAGGTCTCTTGATTTGATGTGGGATGTGTTGATTTTCTAGCTCAGCGCTCAAAAGGCTCTCTCGTGTCCCTCTTTCACCAATGCGAATTCACAGGGGCCCCTGTGCCCTGCGCTGCTGCTCTATGCTGGCTGCCCTATTACTTCCTGCACTGTAACAGTCCCCTTTGTATGTATGCTACCTCCCAACCCCTAGTCTGCAGTTGGCAAGGCAAGTTCAATAGTACAAACTCTCAACGTGGGCAAAGTTGAGACTGCGTCCCAGATGCAGCTCATCCTGGCTGTGTGACCCTGGACGATGGTTTTAACTTTGCCAAATCTCAGTCCTCTCATCTGTAAATTAGGGTTACAAAGGGCAGTCTCATGGGGAGGTGTGAGGACTAAACGAGGGGATAGGGATGAAGTGCCTGGCACAGTGCCTGGCAAAGAAGCACTCAAGGAACATCAGCAATGACCATAGCTGTACTTTGTACAGGATCCAGCCAGGTGGCATCATGCTTCTCACACGACCTGTGCCCAGCACATGTTTGTGACTTGGGGAATCTGGTGGGACTCCTTGTTCACTACTGATTTCAGTCACACATGATTGTCTGATCAGTGTGGATTACAGACTCTGAGAAGACAGAGAGGAAAGCAGTGCCATGCTGCAGGCGAGGTGGAGCCCAAGGCCTGGATGTCAATCCTGCCTCCTCCTGGATCATCCTGGTGGCTTCTTAACACCTCAGTTTCTTTGTCTGAAAAATGAGGCAATGGCAACACACATCTGCCTTCAGATCAGCACTAGCCAAGAGAAATAAAAGATGAACCAAAAATGCAACCACTCAGATGCAATTTTTAAAAAGTTAATACCTATATGATAAAGAGAATCTCCAATACTTTGACCACCTGATGTGAAGAGTTGCTGCTGCTGCTAAGTCACTTCACTTGTGTCTGATGCTGTGCGATGAGATTGAGGGCAGGAGGAGAAGGGGACGACAGAGGACGAGATGGTTGGAGTGCATCACCGACTCAACGGACATGAATTTGAGCAAACTCTGGGAGATGGTAAAAGACAGGGAAACCTGGTGTGCTGCAGTCCATGTGGTCAGCAAGAGTCGGACACGACTTAGTGACTCAACAACAACAAGCTATATGATATAGAGTAACAGACAAAATTGAACTTCATATTTTATTTAACCCAATTAATTTTTTTAAATGTTAAATCTTTGAAATCTAACATGTATTTTATATCCACAGCATGTATTTTATATCCACATGTATTTTATTTTCTTTTTCCCACATGTATTTTATATCTCAATTAAGACTAACCGGATTTCAGGTACCCAGTGGCCTCACATAAAGGGGTAGCTGCCACACTGGGCAGTGCAGTTCTAGGAAGTTATAAAAAATTAAATGAGTTGATGGAGATAAATTAGTCAGTCCCAAGTAAGTGCTGGGTAAATGCTGATGTTGTTACTTTACCGCTTGAAATGGACAGCACGCAAGGGCCTCTGAATAATTTCGTGTCAAGATCTTTTTTAATACCCACCTTCTTATGTTATAAACACAGCATACAGTAGAGGATAGCAGCTAAACCCATAGTATCTGAAGTTAAATTGCCTAGGTTTGATCCTCCCCCTGCCGCTTGACAGCTGTGAAGCTCTGGGAAAGTTACTTAACATCTCTGGGCCTCAATTTACTCATCTGTAGAAGGGGAGTAAAAATAGGCCCTCCACCATGGGCTAGTTGTGAGGATGAAATGAGATCACCCACGTAAGTGCTTAGAACCGAGTCTGGCACTTGGTATCATAATAGTAGGTATTATTGTTCCATGTTTGTTAAGGAAAATCTAAAAATACAGAAAGGTTGGAAGAAAAGTAATCAATTAACCTGAGTCTTTTCTACCCAGAACAACCACAGATGATATTTTTCTGTGGTGGTGTCTCAATAAAACTTGAGGCCCCACCTAGTTCCTCTCTTTATGTTCTAAAATGCCTCTCCCCGCCCCATACCCTGTTGGCCTTTGAAGTCTCTGACCCCTGAAGAGAAGCAAAGTGAAGGTCAAAGAACATTCCTAAGAAAACGAAGAAAAAGCAAAAAAACAGACTTATGCTTCAAGGCAACCGTGCTCTGGTCTGCTATCCAGTGACAGTCTGGTCAGTAATTGACATGACATCTTACTTCCATCAAATGTCAGTTGAGATGGGACCGTTGATTTGGTCATATCTCAGCTCTGTGTGTCAGAGACGGGACAGCCCCACATGGGACAAGCCCGGGGCCTTCTCTCAGGCATGCTGGCAGTCGCAGTGCGCCTTGGCCACCCAAATTTGAACAGAGAATGCTTGTCCCTGACAATGACCCCTCCTGCCAGGGCTGTAGCTCCAACTGTGGACACTTTTTTCTAAGGCTGCTGCTGCTAAGTCGCCTCAGTCGTGTTCGACTCTGTGCGACCCCATGGATGGCAGCTCACCAGGCTTCCCTGTCCCTGGGATTCTCCAGGCAAGAACACTGGAGTGGGTTGCCATTTCCTCTCCAATGAGTGAAAGTGAAAAGTGAAAGTGAAGTCGCTCACTTGTGTTCGACTCGTAGTGACCCCATGGACTGCAGCCTACCAGGCTCCTCCGTCCATGGGATTTTCCAGGCAAGAGTACTGGAGTGGGGTGCCATTGCCTTCTCTGCTTTCTAAGGCAGTGGTTCTCAAACTTGAGGGTGTGCTTATGAGATTCACCTGCTGAAATGGTTACACTGCAGATTTGACTGGGTTTGACTCTGAACGTCTGATTGAATAGCTGTGAAGATACCCAGGAATCTGCGTGCCACAGGAGGTTCTGATGCCCTCTGGTCTGCAGCCCTCTCTGAGAAATCCTGTTAATGTGAGGGTGGCAATTCTCTTTGCAGTTCACTGATATCTACAGACGCAAAGCTAGAGACAGTGATGGTGAGAGTGAGGGAGCAAAGGGGAGAGAGCCCTTCTGCTCCCTGAGTCTCTGACCCACGGTCCTCTCCTTGGAAACTCAGTGTCAGCCTTCAACCTGAGCACAGACAGCACCCTTCACAGTCATTTTAAAATGCTGTGAGACTTCCCTGGTGGTCCAGTGGTTGAGACTCCTCCTTCCAACGCAGGAGACACGAGTTTGATCTCTAGTGGGGGAACCAAGAGTCCACACACCATGAGGCAAGATCCCACATGCTGCAGGGCAACCAAGCCCACCCACTGCAACTAGAGGAGCCTGCGTGCCACAGTTAGAGAAGACCCCCTGTACCACAACGAAGACCCAGCGTAGCCAGAACAAAAATAGACAAATAACATAAAAATGGTCCACGTCGAAAATATCTTTTCAAAAGTAAAAATAAAAACAGTGTGACTCACATATTACATTCCAAAGACAGTGGAAAGAAATACCATGTCTGGAGTCAAATCTGTTAACTTTGAGACTTATTAGCTGTGTGATTTTGAGACTTATTAGCTGTGTGATTTCAGGCAAGTTTTTTTTCCTCTTTGAGCACTTTACTCATCTATAAATAGAGACAAAGAAACCAATCTGTTGGGACCATTAAATCGGATGCTGTTACAATGCTACTTTATTAATAGAAACATATATATTACCACATGTAAAATAGCTAGCCAGTGAGAAGTTGCTATATAACACAGGGAGCTCATTCTGGTGCTCTGTGACAACTAGAGGGGTGGGATGGGGTGGGAGGTGGAAGGGAGGTTCAGGAGGGAGGGGACATACATATACTTAGGGTTGATTCATGTTGTTATATGGCAGAAACCAACACAACATTGTAAAGAAATCATTCTCCAATTAAAAATAAGCTTTTAGAAAAAAAAACATAAATAAAATAAAATTTTAAAAAATAAATAAAAGAAAAGCAAATTTTGATACTGTAAATGAACCGAACAGAGCAGAACCTCCTTCATAGTGAGACTAACTTTGTTTATTTAACCATTTATCAGAAACCAGTTTGAACCAAGTGGGCTTCCCTGGTGGTTCAGCTGATAAAGAACCTGCCTGCAATGTGGGAGACCTGGGTTTGATCCCTGGGTTGGAAAGATCCCCTGGAGAAGGGAGCAGCTACCTTCTCCAGGGAAATACTCCAGTATTCTGGCCTGGAGAATTCCATGGACTGTACAGTCCATGGGGTCGCAAAGAGTTGGACACGACAGAAACTTTCATTTTCAGTGTGAACCAGGCTCTGTGCTAGCTTTAGAGGCGTGAAGATGAATTCAGGGAGCTGCCTTTCTATAAGATGTCCTCCAGCTGCTGGAGGAGGCAGGTAACAGCTCACTACGAGACAAAGAAAAACCAGAGAGGCAAGGTGGCTTCCCAGAAATATGAGTCCCTTCCCTTCCCACATAATCTTTTCCCCAGCCTGTGAATGGCCCACTGAGATCCGTTCATCCCCACACAGGGCTGGCCATGGGAAAGACATGGGCCAAGGAAAGCTAACCTCCAGCAAAACTCAAATTCACTAGGTGAGCTAGGGAGCGAAAGCTGACCAGGGTGCAAGGCTCTTGCCTGAATGCACATCGGAGACCTTTGGTATATTTATGCCCTAATAATCCCAGTCTTGACATTTCCTCTAAGGAAATGATTTTAAAATGAGAAAACCTTTACACACAAAAATGATATATCATAAGATGTTTAAAAAAAAAAAAGTCCATGCCCTTTAATCTAGTGATTTCACTTCCAGAAATCTATTCTAAGGAAATAATAATAGAGTCCCACACAGAGTGTGAGTTGTACAGTTTGCTCACTGCAGTGGGTTAAGGAAAGTTTTTTAGTCTAATGTCACACAAGAGAGGCATTGGCTAGGTAGGGAATAATAGCCCAAACCTTAAACAACCAGTACAAATAACGGTCCTGGAGGCCCCTAGTATGCCAGGCTTCTAGTTGCCAGATTGTGCAAAGACTGGGGAGGGGTATCCAGGGCAGCCTGGAAGGGAAGACAGGACAGGGTACCATTGGCTATCCTCTTACTTACCAAGCTAAAAATTCAAATTAGATTCAGAAGAGTTATGAAGTCATTAAAAATGATTGTGGGAACTTCCCTGGTGGTCCAGTGGCTGAGACTCCAAGTTCCCAATGCAGGGGGCCCAGGTTCGATCCCTGGTTGGGGAACTAGATCCCACAGGTCACAACTAAGTGTTCTCATGCCATACCAAAAAGACCCTGCATGCTGCGACAGAGACCTAAGACCCCACGTGCTGCAACTAAGACGTGGCACAGCCAAGTAAATAAATATAATTGTTTGAAAGATTGTGATTACATGTATACACATTTGTCAAGACTCACAAGTTTATACGCTTAAGATCTGTGGATTTTACTGTATGTAGTTATATCACACTTTTTAAAAAGTATTATGGGATAGGGTTCCGTTCCGTTCAGTCGCTCAGTCGTGTCCGACTCTTTGTGACCCCATGAATCGCAGCACGCCAGGCCTCCCTGTCCATCACCAACTCCCGGAGTTCACTCAGACTCACGTCCATTGAGTCCGTGATGCCATCCAAGGTAGTAGTTAAAAATCTGTATTTTGGCCTCAAATGGATCTGGGTTGGAAATACCAGTTTCACCAATTCCTTTCCTAAGTTCAACTACCTATCTATAAAGTGAGGATACTGATAGTTTTTACTTCCTAGTATTGTTGGTGAGATTAAGCAAGATGATTAATGAAAATACATCAACACAATGCTCAAAACTTTGTAACTGCTCAATAAATGTTAATATGAAAAATATGTATGATATATCATAACACATATGATATACATATGCATCATTACATAGATATAATAATATACAAACATATCATACATATATCATATATACCCATGATACAACAAGAAATAAAAAAGCCAAATACAAAATTATATCTGCAATATGATTAAAACCATATATACTTTTTAATGTTTAACCTTTGCCTCATACAGAGAAAAGTATGGAGCAATGTCACCAAAATGATGACATAGGTCATTGACTTCACCTCCACTTCATAAGAGCAATGAACAACTATTCATGGACAAGACATCACTGTTAAAATCCAAAAGCATGGAGGTGAGGCTGAAACACCTCCTGTACCACAGAGACCCAGCAGACCGTATAAAGGGGTTATGAAGAATAGACATCTTGGAATGTGAAGTCAAGTGGGCCTTAGAAAGCATCACTACGAACAAAGCTAGTGGAGGTGATGGAATTCCCGTTGAGCTGTTTCAAATTCTGAAAGATGATGCTGTGAAAGTGCTATACTCAATATGCCAGCAAATCTGGAAAACTCAGCAGTGGCCACAGGACTGGAAAAGGTCAGTTTTCATTCCAATTCCAAAGAAAGGAAATGCCAAAGAATGCTCCAACTACCGAACAATTGCACTCATCTCACATGCTAGTAAAGTAATGCTCAAAATTCTCCAAGCCAGACTTCAGCAGTATGTGAACCGTGAACTCCCTGATGTTCAAGCTGGTTTTAGAAAAGGCAGAGGAACCAGAGATCAAATTGCCAACATCTGCTGGATCATGGAAAAAGCAAGAGAGTTCCAGAAAAACATCTATTTCTGCTTTCTTGACTATGCCAAAGCCTTTGACTGTGTGGATCACAGTAAACTGTGGAAAATTCTGAAAGAGATGGGAATACCAGACCACCTAACTTGCCTCTTGAGAAATCTGTATGCAGGTCAGGAAGCAACAGTTAGAACTGGACATGGAACAACAGACTGGTTCCAAATAGGAAAAGGAGTACATCAAGGCTGCATATTGTCACCCTGCTTATTTAAC
>SJXQ01002219.1:60502-90651 GCA_006408695.1 Aepyceros melampus | reverse complement strand
GAAGCAACAGTTAGAACTGGACATGGAACAACAGACTGGTTCCAAATAGGAAAAGGAGTACGTCAAGGCTGTATATTGTCACCCTGCTTATTTAACTTCTATGCAGAGTACATCATGAGAAATGCTGGGCTGGAGAAAACACAAGCTGGAATCAAGATTGGCGGGAGAAATATCAATAACCTCAGATATGCAGATGACACTACCCTTATGGCAGAAAGTGAAGAGGAGATAAAAAGCCTCTTGTTGAAAGTGAGAAAGGAGAGTGAAAACGTTGGCTTAAAGCTCAACATTCAGAAAACAAAGATCATGGCATCTGTCCCCATCACTTCATGGGAAATAGATGGGGAAGCAGTGGAAACAGTGTCAGACTTTATATTTTTAGGCTCCAAAATCACTGCAGATTGTGACTGCAGCCATGAAATTAAGACGCTTACTCCTTGGAAGAAAAGTTATGACCAACCTAGATAGTATATTCAAAAGCAGAGACATTACTTTGCTGACTAAGGTCCGTCTAGTCAAGGCTATGGTTTTTCCTGTGGTCATGTATGGATGTGAGAGTTGGACTGTGAAGAAGGCTGAGCGCCGAAGAATTGATGCTTTTGAAGTGTGGTGTTGGAGAAGACTCTTGAGAGTCCCTTGGACTGCAAGGAGATCCAACCAGTCCATTCTGAAGGAGATCAACCCTGGGATTTCTTTGGAAGGAATGATGCTAAAACTGAAGCTCCAGTACTTTGGCCACCTCATGCAAAGAGTTGACTCATTGGAAAAGACCCTGATGCTGGGAGGGATTGGGGGCAGGAGGAGAAGGGGATGACAGAGGATGAGATGGCCGGATGGCATCATGGACTCAATGGATGTGAGTCTGAGTGAACTCTGGAAGTTGGTGATGGACAGGGAGGCCTGGCGTGTTGTGATTCATGGGGTCGCAAAGAGTCAGACATGACTGAGCGACTGAACTGAACTGAACTGCAATGCAGGAGACCCGGGTTCAATCCCTGGGTCAGGAAGATCCCCTGGAGAAGGAATAGCTACTCACTCCAGTATTCTTGTCTGGAGAATTCCATGGACAGAGGAGCTTGATGGGCTATGGGTCATGGGGTCACAAAGAGCAACAGACATGCCTGAGCAACTGACACTGACGTGCAAAGCTTTGTCTATAATACAAAATGCATGGGAGTCTTGATGTATGATACATGACATAATATTTAATGATACAACATAATACACAGTGTAAAATGTATAATACATAATATATGATATAATATGTGATATGTATACAGTTGTTCAGTCACTAAGTTGTGTCTGACTCTTTGTGACCCCATGGACTGCAGCATGCCAGGCTTCCCTGTCCTTCACTCCCTCCCAGAGTTTGCTCAAACTTGTGTCCACTGAGTCAGTAATGTCATCCAATCATCTCATCCTCTGTCACCCTCTTCTCCTCCTGCCTTCAATCTTTCCTAGCATCAAGGTCTTTTCTATGAGTTGGTTCTTCATATCAGTTGGTCAAAGTAATGGAGCTCCAGCTTTGGCATCAGACCTTCCAATGTATATTATGGGTTGATTTCTTTTAGGATTGACTGATTTAATTTCCTTGCAGTCCAAGGGACTTTGAAGAGTCTTCTCCAACACCACAATTCAAAAACATAAATTCCTTGGCACTCAGCCTTTTTATGATCCAACTTTCACATCCGTACATGATGCCTGGAAAAACTGTAGCTTTGACTATACGGACCTTTGTCAGCGAAGAGATGTATCTGCTTTTTAATATACCGTCTAGGTTTGTCACAGCTTTTCTTCCAAGGAGCACGTGTCTTTTAATTTCATGGCTGCAGTCACTGTCTGCATTGTGTAGTATATAAGGTACACACTCACACACATCTGCAGATACATATGCATGCATGTATGTGTCCTAGGTCCTGCTTTTTTGATTGAACCGTGACAGATGTCCATAGTATTTGGATACCCATAGTATTTAATAGAAGACTTTCTTCTATTTCATTTGATCCCTCTCCCATTAGTCACTCAATGTCGTGCAGACACTTGCCCTGGTTGTCACCCACAGCGTCCTGCACCTGTTCCCTGTTTGCATTAGTACTGCTGCAGTCCCCACTGATTTGCAAACCTGAGTACATTTTGAGGATGTAAATAACCTTTGAATGCAAGCTGTGATTAAGAAACACTTCCCCAAGTGTATAAGAATAGATTTATATCCACATTGGACCTGGCAAATATCTGCATTAAAAAGAAGGTTTGCTTTCTCTCTTCATTCCTTGGATGTCTCTTAATCCATTTTTTTTTTTTTTTTTGCCTTAGGTGAGATATCTTATCCTCAGGCGGGTACAACAAAATCCTGTACATTGGGTGTCTTAAGCAACAAACTGTGTATTTATCATGGTTCTGGAGGCTGGGACATCTAAGATCAAGGTTCTAGCATGGTTGGTTCCTGCTGAAAACCTGCTTTCTGGCTTGCAGATAGCTACCCTCTTTAAGTCCATAACACAAAGTGAGAAGCATCCAATTAACCTATGAGGACTTCTGCTGAAGGACCTACATGTATCCTCATGGTGGAGTGTGTCTGACCATTGAGAGGTCCTCTCTGCACAGAAGACCTGTGCTGGGAGGGACAAACTCAGGAGTAACTCTGTAGTTCCTCTACAAGCCCTGAGACCAACATAAGTGTTGCACATAATGAGGATCCCAACGTGTAATAATTGAAAGCTTCCTCAGCAAGGAGGCAGTCAAAGAGGCCAGGGACACTTGTAGACAACATGCTAATGATTCAGAGTAAAACATGGTAATGCTTCAAAGTATGACAACCACATTCTCTGCTTTCAGGTGTGTGTGTGCTAAGTTGCTAGTCATGCCAGATTCTTTGCAATCCTACTGACAATAGCCCACCAGGCTCCTCTTCCACGGGATTCTCCAAGCAAGGATACTGGAGTGGGTTGCCGTGTCCTACTCCAGGGAATCTTGACAACCCAGGGATCAAACCCAAGTCTCTCATGTCTCCTGCATTGGCAGGAGGATTCTTTATCACTAGTGCCACTGGGAAGCCCTCTGCTAGTGCGGTGCCTTTAAAGAGTGATGTCCTTACACATTCTAATATAGTATATTCTTAGTCCTGACCAAGGTTCAACAATACACTGAGAACACAGACCAAGTTGGTAGAATGACTCTTTATTCCAGGTTCAGGAAAAGCATCTAAGCATTGACACACCGGGATGAATTGCTTCTGACACACATCTGCCTGGCTTCCAATGATTCCCTCTTTTGCTAGAACTGCACACATCCATGATGGCATTCCAAAACTCTCCAGCAACATGCATGGACACATGACCCTAGCTGGGTAATAAGATTCTTTTTTCTTAGAGTTTGAATTTTACTAGAATGGTGTTATGGACTGAATTGTGTTCCCCTAAAATGGGAGAAATAATAATAACCTCAGATATGCAGATGACACCACCCTTATGGCAGAAAGTGAAGAGGAACTAAAAAGTCTCCTGATGAAAGTAAAAGAGGAGAGTGAAAAAGTTGGCTTAAAGCTCAACATTCAGAAAACAAAGATCATGGCATCCTGTCCCCTCACTTCTTGTGAAATAGATGGGGAAACAGTGGAAACACTGTCAGACTTTATTTTGGGAGGCTGCAAAATCACTGCAGATGGTGATTGCAGCCATAAAATTAAAAGACGCTTCTTCCTTGGAAGGAAATTTATGACCAACCTAGATAGCATATTAAAAAGCAGAGACATTACTTTGCCAAAAAAGATCCATCTAGTCAAGGCTATGGTTTTTCCAGTGGTCATGTATGGATAAGAGAATTGGACTGTGAAGAAAGCTGAGCACTGAGGAATTGATGCTTTTGAATTGTGGTGTTGGAGAGGACTCTTGAGAGTCCCTTGGGGTACAAGGAGACCCAACTACTCCATCCTAAAGGAGATCAGTCCCGGGTGTTCATTGGAAGGACTGATGCTGAAGTTGAAACTCCAATACTTTGGCCACCTGATGCAAAGAGCTGACTCATTGGAAAAGACCCTGATGCTGGGAGGGATTGGGGGCAGGAGGAGAAGGGGATGACAGAGGATGAGATGCTGGATGACATCACCGACTCGATGGACATGAGTTTGGGTAAACTCCGGGATGGTGATGGACAGGGAGGCCTGGTGTGCTGCGGTTCATGGGGTTGCAAAGAGTTGTACATGACTGAGTGACTGAACTGAACTGAAAATGCATAATGGAGAAGGAAATGGCAACCCACTCCAGTATTCTTGCCTGGAGAATCTCATGGACAGAGGAGCCTGATGGGCTACAGTCCAGGGGGCTGCAGAGAGTCACGACTTTGCAACTAACACTTTCACTTTCAAAATGCTTAAGACCCTGATGCTGGGAAGGATTGAAGGCAAAAGGAAAAGGGGGCAACAGAGGATAAGATGGTTAGATAGCATTATTAACTCAATGGACATGAATTTGAGCAAACTCCAGGAGATAGTAGAGGGTGGATGAGTCTGTGTGCTACAGTCCATGGAGTCACAAAGAGTTGGACATGACTTAGTGAACAATAAAGAAAATGCACATGTTGAAGCCCTAATCCCTAATATGATAGTACTCGGAGACGGAGCATTTATGACGGTAATTAAGGTTAAATGAGATCATGAGGGTGGGGCCCTAATCCAGCAGAACTGGAGTCCTTATAAGAAAAGAGGGAGACACCAGATGTTTCTCTCCTGCACACAGACACAGAGAAAAGGCCACATGAGTGAGAAATGCCATCTGCAAGCCAAAGAGAGGAAGGTCACACCAGAAACCAACATCTTGATCTTCGGCTTCTAGTCTCCATGGCTATGAGAAGATAAATATCTACTGCTTAAACCATCTAGTCTGTGGTATTTCATTATGGCAGCCCTAGCAGGCTAATACAAACAGTAACATATGGGTATCGTATATCAGAATTATTTGGGATGCAAGTGGCTGGAATCTAGCCCAGCTGACTTAAGCAGAAGGGAATTTATTGAGTTTACAACTGAAAAGTATAAAGGTAAAACTCAATCAAGGTTAGTTTTGTCTGGGAGCCTGAACATTTTAACAGTACCCAGATTCTGTCAACGTTACTTGGTCTCCCCTCTGGGTGGTGCAATCTCAGATTATTGTATCAAGAAAGCTAAGCAACTCTAGTTTACAGCTCCCAAGTTCAAGTCCATGAGGAAGAATGAAATATTCTCTCCCTTCAGTCTCAGCAAGCGGCTTTGCATTTCATTCACTTTGCTTGAATTGCATGTGTGTAGCTGAGCCAGTTCTCAGCTGGGAAAATGTGATGCTCTGACTGTGATTCACCTGAAGCCAGGTGTGGAGTCAAGGATTTAGAATAAGACAGGAAGCAAGCAAAAGACAGCTCTAGGCTACCAAATGCCCTCTACCTGGGGCCATGGCTGTGTTCATAGTACAGACAGAAGCATAGAAAGCTCTGACCAAAATGAGAAAAGAGAATGATATACACATGCGGAAAGAGAGAGGGTCAGAAAACAGAGGGGTGGCTCCTGGGTTCCTGGTTTTCCAGGGCTTGCTTTCATCTCTTTCTGAGGCAAATCCATTCTTTCTTAGGGTCTATGAGACCCTTTTGTGGCTTGATAGTATATTCCCTTTCTTTCCTCTAAGGGTAACTTGCATTTAATACCTGTGTCTGAATATTTGTATACCCTCAAATTCATTTGAAAAGACCCTGATGCTGGGAAAGATTGAGGGCAGGAGAGGGGGATGACAGAGGATGAGATGGTTGGATGGCATCACCGACTCAATGGACATGAGTTTGGGTAAACTAGTGATGGACAGGGAGGCCCGGCAGGCTGCAGTTCATGGGGTCACAAAGGGTTGGACATGACTGAGCAACTGAACTGAACTGAAATTCATGTATTGAAATCCTAACCCCGAAGCTGATGGTATTGGGAGGTGGGGGCTTTGGGGAAGTGATTAGGCCATAAGGGTGGAGCCCCTATGAGTGAGATTAGTGCCCTGATAACAGAGACTCCTCAGAGCCATTCCTTGCCCTCTCACCTTCTGAGAACACAGAGGGAAGCAGGTCCACACCAGATACTGCATCTGCTGGTAGCTTGATCTTGGACTTCCAGCTTCCAGAACTGGAGAGGAAAATGTCTATTATTTACTAGTCACCCAGTCTGTGGTATTTTGTTACAGCAGCCCAAATGGACAAGCACTGGTATACCTTATTAGAAGCCAGAGACATTAACTAATCCAAAGAGCTCACCAAGCCAACCACTCTGTGATGGGAAATCAAGCAGAATGTTTCCCAGCTGAACGAGCAGTCTTCCTGCGTTGGATGGGAAAGCAACCAAAGTATGAGCCACAGTCTGAGACAGAAGACATTTACTGCTTTGGCCTCCAGCCTTCTTTCCTTGTCTTGTGGGAATCTTTGCCCCTATTCTCTGACGATGCACTTTTGAGGCACGCTGACTGCCGGGGTCCAGCCCTGGTGGATCCAGGGTGATTCAAAGGGGGGATGGCGTCAGTGAGGAAAAACGTATTTATTTAGAAATATAAGAATAGATTAGGAAGAAATAGTGTAGTAGGAAATTTGAGATGGAGAAAAGAAAGCTGAATAACTTGGTTTATGTGGAAAACCAATAAAATTCCAGACAAGGAGCTTGCACCATCTACATTAGGCCACCGGTGTCCGTTTGAATATCGGAGAGTGCCCTGCCCTGGGCTCTCTCTCTTACAGATCTTAGCAGCTGGGACAGGTAAGTAGACAAAGCAAGTCTCCACGCCCCAGATGGGAATTCAGCCAGAAATTAGAGAAAATAAGAGACACGGGGGAAGCCCAGCATCAGTGCAAGACTCCAAGAGGGAAGGGAAGTTTATTTTTCAAAATCAGCTTATATACCCCAACTTGTACATAATGGAATATGCAGAGTTATACAGGGGCAGCAGCCCTGACCCTCACTGAGACAAGGCTTTCTTTTTTGCATACTCTCCCGTTACAGAAGTCCCAGGTGGTCTACATTATCTTCTGGCCAAGAGGCCTGTTAACATTTCTATGGCTCTCTTCTGATGAGGTTTTGTTAACCAGAAGACTCATTTGTGTTAACCTTTCCAAAGCCTGAATGCCACTCTCAGAAAACACTAAATAAAAATAGAGCAATTTTAATAAAAGGTGCCGGGGTCCAGCCCCGGTGGATCCAGGGTGATTCGAAGGGGGGACGGTGTCGGCGAGGAAAAACTTACTTATTTAGAAATATAAGAATAGATTAGGAAGAAATAGTATAGTAGGAGATTTAAGATGGAGAAAAGAAGACTGAATAACTTGGTTTACGTGGAGAGCCAATAAAACCTCGAGACAAGAGGTTTGCACCATCTACGTTAGGCCACCGGTGTTCGTTTGAATATCGGAGAGTGCCCCGCCCTGGGCTCTCTCTCTCACGGATCTTAGCAGTCGGGACAGATAAGTAGACATGGCGAGCCTCTGCGCCCCAGATGGGAATTCAGCCAGAAATGAGAGAAAATAGGAGACACGGGGGAGGCCCAGCATCAGTGCAAGTCTCTCCGAGAGGGAAGGGGAGAAAGGAAAAAAAGGGGGGAAAAGGGAAAAAAGGGAAGGGGGGAAAAGGGGGAAAAAAGGGGAAATCCATCGTCGGCGTAAGGCTCCAAGAGAGAGTTTATTGTTCAGAATCAACTTATATACCCCAAATTATACATAATAGAATATGCAGAGTTACGCAGAAGTAGCAGTCCCTACCCTCATTGAGACAAGGCTTTCTTTTTTGCATACTCTCCTGTTACAAAAGTCTCAGGTGGTTTACACTATCTTCTGGCCAAGAGGCCTATTAACATTTCTATGGCTCTCTTTTGATGAAGTTTTTGTTAACCAGAAGACTTATTTGTGTTAATCTTTCCAAAGTCTGAATGCCACTCAGAAAACATTAAATAAGAATACAGCAGTTGGTAATAAAAGGAAGTACAGTGATTTATAGCAAAAGAAAAGTAATTTACTCAAAAGTTCAGTATTGCTAATATCAAAACTACTACATATCCCTTTCCCCATATCCCATTTATATAGATTACATCTTCCCGGGTGCCTGAGAGATAAGAAATGAGGAGGTCTGGCAGCAATCATTGAGTCAACCGTGAAATCCTGTCACCAATATAAATTTGAAAAGACTCTGAAACTTAAGATACTTTGAGGCTTTTGTGCCTTCCACATTTGGGAGGTTGTGAGCAATTCACAAGCTTGCAGAAAATTAGGGGAACCTATTAGGCAGGCTAGAGTGTTATCAAAGGGGGGTTGGGCTAAAATGGGAAAACAGACAAATTCTTATTTTGGGGGGCACATGTTCAGGAAAAACCAGGGAGAAATCCGATGACTCAAATTGCCCTGCCATCTGAGTTTGCCACGTGACTCTGTCACTGGTGGGATTCCTCACGCTGGCTCCCGACAAAAAGTACAGTGATTTATAGCAAAAGAAAAGGTAATTTACTCAAAAGTTTAGTATTGCTAACATCAAAACTACTATATATCCTTTTCCATATCCCATTTACATTGATTACATCTTCCTGGGTGCCTGATAGATAAAAAATAAGGAGGTCTGGCAGCAATCATTGAGTCAACCATGAAATCCTGTCACCAATACGAATTTGAAAAGGCTCTGAAACTTTAAGCTACTTTAAGGCTTTTGTGCCCCTCACAGTTGGGAAGTTGTGAGCAATTCACAAGCTTGTAGAAGGTCAGGGGAACTTGTTAGGCAGGCTAGAGCATTATCAAAGGGGGGTTGGGCTGAAACACTCCGTTCAAATGCAGAAGGCCAAAGCCCTGAATTAACTTTTTCCAGAGAAAGTCAGAAAATAACGGGAAAACAGATAAATTCTTATTTTTTGGGGTACATGTTCAGGAAAAACCAGGGAGAAAACCGATGACTCAGATTGCCCTGCCATCTGAGTTTGCCACGTGACCCTGTCACAGGTGGGATTCCTCGCTCTGGCTCCCGACAGCTGACTCCACGTATGAGTCAGTCAGCATAGGGTCAGCACATCCCATTCTTCTGACAAGGGTGACTGGCTTTCTGATGGTCACAGGGCACAAATGCCACCCATCCAGCTAAGGGTATTCAGTTCTCAGGCTTTTGTTGTTCTTGGGAGGTATACCTCCTTTTCCTGTTGGCATGAAATGAGAAAGGCCAGTGGCGCTGGAACAGAGTAAATATCCTGTGAGCACACGGGGCCTGTGCATGAACTGCACATTGAGAAAGAGCTGAGAGATCGAGAGACAGAGCTCTAGCCCAGAGAAATTCTTTGATTTCAGCCTGGATCAAACCATACCTGAAGCAAGACCTCCCTCTGGATTTCTTCAGTTTTGAGAACCAAAATCCTTTTCCTTTTCATAAGCTGTCTTGAATTACAGGTTTTGTCACTTGCAGCAGAAAGAATCATAACTAATATAGCTTTGGAAAGTTGGGTTTGAGGAAAGATGTCAGGCAATCTATAAGATGAACAGGCTAAGTTACAAACATAGACAGCCTCTAACACTCCAGTACATATGCTTTCTCTTTTCTTTGAAATCACAAAACACTTTGTTTCTCCAACTGATATGGCATTTATCACGCATTGCCTTGCATTGCAATTACAGCTCTTGTATGGTGGGTACAAATTTCACAATCATAAAAACTCTGATGTACAGACACGAAACTTTCTTTATTGTTTTATAATTGAGCTTAATTTAGCTCACAAGCCCTCGTTTCTGCTAATGGCCGAGAACTTAATCTTGCCAATTCCCGGCAATTCTATCAGCTTTGGTTGAAAATTCAGTGTCTTTGGAGAGAAATACACATTGATTCAGGCTTTCTAGTCCCTTCACCCAACTCTTTTCCTTTGGGGGTGATCTGTGTCTTAGCGAGTATGGTCAGGAGGCAAAGGTCTGGTCTGGTAGCCAACCTCTGACCACAGTGGGACTCTCTGACCACAGGGGGCACTCTCTGAACACAGAAGGGCCTTCTGTGATTGATCCAGCAGAGCCGGGTTGTCATCACTGCCGCCTCTGTTCACACTCAGGTCTTAGCTCAGCTTCTGATAATGCAGCCTCACTCTCCATCTACCCTCAGCTCAGGTTGCCCACCAGGTTCCTGATCTCAGAGCACAGTTGCCCACCAACATTGCACACTCACTCTCAGCAGTCAGCTCTTTTGCACTCCCACTCCAACTTCCGGGGCTCCCTTTTTTGATCCCAAGAACTACCTCTTGCAGCTTGAGACATTCGAGGGGTCGGCTCCCCTCTAGACGCTCAGACAAGCCTACACTGCTCTTGAGTCGTGACCCTCCTGGTGGGGTGGAGGGGAGACTGGTCTCAAGAGGGGCTGAATCTCCCCCTCCTTCTCCCTGTCTTGCTGTCCACACTGTGGGCTGGGGACCAGCTCTCTACTCTGGGTGCCCCCCAGGTAGGCCTCCTACATTAGCAATGATGAAAACCCTTTCTTCCCTCACCTGTCTGGATATTACAGTGGAAGGTGATTTCTGAGAACATACTTCTGCTCTGGGTTCCCAGAAGTTCACCCCAGGGCTCCCCAAAGTGGAGTTTGGTGACTTGATCTCCTGGCTTTTTGGGGCCAGCTCTTCCCTGTGACCTCACGGTCTGGTGCTAGTGGAGGAAGGGCCAAGAGAAAGCTACGAAGCAGCATTATTGGGTAGGAAAAGCGCCCGAGGGCTACTTCACAACAGGCTCCGGCTCAGCGAGCATCAGGTGCCCTGATTGGCTCTGTGTGGGGGACAGTCACTGGGTCCCACCCTCACTGGCACTCTGACACCCTTTCAAGGGCCAAGCTCCACCCGCTGTATGGAGAAGCAGAGCCAGTAGAAGGAACTTGCCCGGCTGTGCAAATGTGCTTTTTCTTTAGACGGTTGGCCCGGGTGTGATGACTGCATTTTCAGCCTCTCAAAGTTGGCTCTAATAAATAAATAATATTATTTATTAGCAGCTTCCTGCTCAAGGGACCACTGCATTTTTAGCCTCTTGAGGTTGGCTTTAGTATCATCTATTAGCAGCTTCCTGCTCAAGGGACTCACCTAAGAGTTTCCTTGGATGTTGGGTTAGGTGGGGTCGCCTCTGTGGCACGTTGAGTCATCCCCAGGGCTGTGGATCGGATTGTGTCCGTCTCCCCTGCATAGCCATGTTGAAGTTCTGGTCCCTGGTCCCTACCGATGTGACCTTGTTGGACACAGAGTCCTGGCAGATGTAAGCAGTTAAGGTCTGGGGGAGATGAAGCTGGGTTAGGGTGGCCCCTAAACTCAATGACTGCTGTCAACCCAGGGACTGATGTCCTTACAGAAAACAGAGGGAGTTCAGGGACACAGGCCTGCAGGGACAAGGTCGTGAGAGGACGGTAGCAGAGCTTGGAGTGGTGTATCTACAAGCCAGGGAACGCCAAGGGCTGCTGGGACCAGAACCTAGGAGGAAGCCAGGATGGACTGACTCGGAGAACCCTGGGGGGGAGCCTGGCCCTGCCAATACCTTGATCTCCAGCTTCTAACCTCCAGAGTTGCAAGACAGTAAGCTTCTGCTGTCGAAACCACCCAGTGTGTGCTACGTTGCCACAGCAGCCCTGGGAGGGGAATTCACCCTGGAGCCTCCCCGCCGAGCCTCAGTCCTCAGGTTGGATATCCTGAAGGCTTGGGATTTACAGGGATCTCGGGGGGGGGGGGGCTAAGTGGAAGGGACCCCACCCGGGTCCCTTTATTGCACCAGTTCCTCTGCTGCTCTGAGTCTGGGCTGCGGGTGGCTCAGAGATGCTCTCCTCTGGGAATTACCTCCCAGGAAAAGTGGCTGCACCCAGGAGGCTTGGGACCAGCCCTGGTGGGGAGGGCAGTGCAGAGCTGCCTGGCGACAGGGGGACAAAAACCTCTCTCTTTCCAGAATGGGACTGGCTCTGGGATGCTATTCGTGGCCCGGAGCTCTTCATGGGGTCAGGCTGAAGGGCTTCCCAGTGGAGACCATACTCTTGTTCACCTCCCTCAGCCCTTCTCTAGGGGTTAGTGCTCCATCCTCTAGGACCGGCTCCTAGTCTCAGACTTGGCTTCCCTGGAGCTGATCGGAGATCCAAGATCACAACTCTTGGAAGACCATAACGTTCTCTGTTGGTTAAGGTTCAGACAGAAGCAGGGATCCTCACACTTGGCATAGGGACCACCTGGAGAGTTCCTTTCAACACAGCTTCCTGGTCTTGACTCTGGAGATTCTGACACCTCTCAGGTGATGCCTGAAAACCGGCTCTCTAACAAGCTCCTGGGTGGTGCTGCGGCCAGTCAAGGACCACTAGATGGAGACCCACCTAAGATCTCCATGCACCTGGGTAAGGCTGATGGCTGAGAGGGCAAGCAAGCCAGGAGAGGTTGGCAGAAATTAATCTTTACATGGGATTTTTGAGGTTGGGCAAAGAAGACAGAGGCTGTGTGATGAGCTGAGCATTGAAAAAAAAATAATCTAGCATGTTTTTTTTAATTCTATTTTTTGGCTGTACCGTGAGATATGTGGGATCTTAGTTCCCCAACCAGGGGTCGGAGTCGAACCCACATCCCCTGTATTGGAAATACAGATTCTTAATCACTGAACTGCCAAGGATGTCCCCTAGAGTGTTTCTGAAGGTTGGTTTCCCCGCCTAGCCTCCTGGCCTGTGTTTCAGTTCAGAGGAGTGAGCTGCAGGCAGAAGCCCCCAGAGCTTTTTCCCTGCAGGTTTCTACGGGACCGAGGGATCAAAGCCTTTCTCTTGGGCAGAAGAGACAAAGCTTGACTCAGAGAAGAGGAAGGCAGCATTCTCGTGTGTGTGTGTGTGTGTGTGTGTGTTACACGTGGAATTATGGCTGCTTGTATGCTTTCCACTTTTCCTGATCAAGCCAGCAGCAGCAGCAGCAGCTCCCAACACAAAAACTGGGGGGCCCTGCCTGACACACACACGTGCACGCGCGTGCACACATACACACACATGCGCGATCGTAGTTTCTAGTTGAATAGAAACTGCTCCCTCTGTGCAGTAACCTATTTTTCTGTGCTAGTCCTCGCCTCCTCGTTTGAGGTTCCTGGCAGTGTGGGATTTGCTGCTTCCAGCCTTGCTCTGAGTCCCGCGTTTCGTCTCTGCCTTTGGTGTGTCAGTTTCCCAGAGGGAAGCTGGGCATCTTCTCTGCCTTTGCTTTGTGCATCTTTGGCCTTTACCTCTCTGATCACTTGTTACATGGCTGCAGATACTCTATATACCTCGCAGGCAGGGGACTGGGGTTCTTTGCTCACAGGCAAACCTGGCCGGGAGCCACCACCTCTCTGCAGCCTGCACATGCTTTGTGCTGCGCCCGTCGGCCAGGCCAGCAGGTGGCAGGGTGTCCATCCTTCTCGCTTTATACCGGATTCTGGGGAAACAGCAAGCGCGGACCCCTCATGCGTGTCTTATTCCCTCTCACAGCACAAGGAGATGCTTCAGGTTCAGGGGCTGAGCTCATCCCGTTCCTGTTTCTGGTGACTTCTCATCACTCTCTGAGACGCTGCTCTGTCATCACCAGCCTCTCTGCAATTTCTTGCCTCCACAGGTACCTTCTCTGCAGGCGTTCATACCTGCACTGGGTGCTAATGGCGCCCCACCTGGACCCCATCCCGCGTGGTGTGCCCGACCACTCCCCGCTTCCATGAGTGCGGGCTGCTCACAGCTCCAGCTGCCCCATCTCTGGATGGTGATACTTGGCTTTTGCTGCAGGAGAACGTCTGGCTCAGAGTTCACCCACCTCCAGGATAGGGGAACATGGTCAAAGACTGTCTGCCGCAGGGTACTGAAGGCCAGCTCCTTGCCTGCAGAGGGGGTCAGTCCTAGGATGTGCTGTATGCTGCACAGCCCCAGGGGATCCTTCTAGACTTTCTCTTAGCCCACATCCTCTCTGAGCTTCTTCCCCTGCCCTAGCCTGCTCCTGCCAACGCCCCCGCCCCGTGACTTGCTTTGTTGCAATGTTAGCTTTATTGCAGACATCTGGAACCAAGCCTCCAGTATCTGTGAGGCTGCCTGTACTAATAAGGGTGCTTATTAGCCTTCCTTTCGGATCATGACACTTTTATTATTGTAATTTTTTAACTGAAGCATAGTTGATTTATTGTATTGTATGCTTCAGGTGGATAGCATAGTGAAGCAGTATTTTCATAGTTTTTACTCCATTGAAAGTTATTCTGAGACATTGACTATAATTCTTTGTGTTGTGCAATATGTCCTTTTGCTTACCCCATTTTGTACATTTTATCTCTTAATACCAGGCTTCTAGCATGCCCCTCCCCTCTTCCCCCTCCCACTGACAACCACTCGTTTATTCTGTGTATCTGCACGTCTGGTTCTGTTTTGCTATATATATATATTTCACATATAAGTGATAACATATAATATTTATCTTTCTCTGATTTATTTTACTAAACAAGATTCTCTAGGTCCATCCACCTTGCTGCAAATGGCAGCATTTCTTTTTTTTACATGGCTGAGTAATATTCCATCGTGTATGTTTACCACATCTTTATCCATTCATCTCTTTTTTAAAAATATAAATTTATTTGTTTAAATTGGAGGCTAATTACTTTACAATATTGTACTGGTTTCACCATACATCAACATGATGGACATGGGTTGCTTCCATATCTTGGATATTGTAAATATTGTTACATTGAGGTACATGCGTCTTTTTGAATCGATGTTTTCCTTTTCTTCAGATATATACCCAGGACTGGAATTGCTGATCAGATGGTAGTTCTGATTTTAGTTTTTTGAACAGTCTACATACTGTTTTCTACAGTAGCTGCACCGATTTCCATCACCACCAAGAGTGTACAAAGAGTTCCCTCTTCTCCAAATCCTCTCCACAATTTGTAGGCTTTCTGATGATGGCCCTTCTGACAGGTGTGAAGGTGATATCTCATCTTGATTTGATTCATGCTTCTCTAATAATTAGCATTGTTAAGCATCTTGTCACATGCCTGTTAGCCACCCATATATTTTCTTTTGAAAATATCTGTTTAGGTCTTCTGCTCATTTTTGATAGGGTTGTTTGTTGTTGTTTCTTTCTTTTTTTGATTTTGTGTTATTTGAGCTGTTTCTATATTTTGGATATTAACTCCTTGTCAGTTATAGCATTCACAAATATTTTCTTCCATTCTATAGGTTGTTTTGTTGATGGTTTCCTTTGCTGTGCAAAAGCTTATAAATTTAATTAGGCCCCACTTGTCTTTATTTTTGTTTTTATTTCTTTTGCCTTAGGAGACAGATTCAAGAGAAAATTGTTGTTCCAATTTTTGTCAGAGACTGTTCTGACCGTGTTCTCTGTAGGAGTTTTACGGCTTTAGGCCTTACACTCAGGTTTTCAATCCATTTTGAGTTTATTTTTGTATATGGTATGAGGAAAAGTTCTGTTCTCATTGTTTTACATGTAGCTGTCTGGTTTTCAAGCCCCCCTCATGGAAGAGACTGTCTTTTCTCTGTCATACATTTTGCCTTCTTGGTCAAAGATTAGTTCAGCATAGGTGCTGGGTTTACTTACAGGCTCTGTATTCTGTTCTACTGATCTATGTGTTGGTTTGGAAATTCAGCTCTTTTGTTTCCTTATGAATTTTAGAATTGTTCTGTTCTGTGAAAAACATTGTGGGTATTTTGATAGAAATTGCATCAAATCTGTAGATTTGGGTAATATGGCCATTTTAACAATATTAATTCTTTCAATTCAAGGGCATGGGATATCTTTACATTTCCCTGTATCATCTTCTTTGATTTTTATAATTTTCAGTGTATAGCTCTTTTACCTTCTTAGTTAAGATTATCCCTAGGTATTTGGTTCTTTTTGATGTGATTTTAAACAGGATTTTTTTTAATGTTCTCTTTCTAACATTTTATTATTAATGTTTAGAAAAGCAACTGATTTCTACATATTAATCTTGTATCCTGCAACTTTGCTGAATTCATTTATTTATTTTAATAGTTTTTGGTTGGAGGCTTTAGGGTTTTCCACATGTAAAGTATCATCTGAAAACAATGACAGTTTTCCTTCTTCTCTTCCAGTTTAGATGCCTTTTATTTCTTTTTCTTGTCTGATTGCTGTGGATAAGACTTCCAATATTATGTTCACTAGAAGTGACAAAGGTTAGGCCCAAGCTGGCTCTGTTCCTTCTAAGTGTGTGTTTCCCCTACACTGGGTCCCTTGCCCTAAAGTGGGAAGTGATGGAGCAAGTGGGGCCCATGTGGGCTCTTGGCTTGTATCAGTTGCAGGCTTCCACAGCTCTGCTCAGATGCAGCTTTGGGAGCCAGACGGGCCCCTTGTGGCTTCTCAGCATGTATCAGAGGGTGAACTGTGCCAGCAGATGCCATCGGAGATCTGGGTGGTTTCAGAGGCTCTGCTTAAGTAAGTGCCAACAAGGGCCTCCACTGCCCCATGCAAGATCTACACTGGGACTGGGTCACCTCTGCACTCCACGGTTGGATCTTTTCCCTGGCTGTGGCTACCTCAGATTCAGTGCTGCACTTTGGCCTGGAGTGACGAGGCTGGAGCATTCTCTCGGCTAGGGCTGGGAAGCATGGTGAAGGGATTGTAGGAAGCTGGGGAGCTGCTAGAGCAGACCCTTCTCTGCCTAGCTGTGGGGGCAACCTGTGTGCATGTCTTTCTTCCAGTGGTGTCCAGGCTCCCTACAGCCCTTATAATAGTCCCAGCAGTCCTCCCATCAGCGAAGGGGACTTCTCTCTCCACACAGGACACCAGGACTGGGGAGTCCAATGTGTGGCTCAAACGGCTTACTCTCAGGTTGAATCTCCACTGATACATGGTTTAGTTGCTAAGTTATATCTGACTCTTGTGACCCCCTTGGCCTGTAGCCCACCAGGCTCCTCTGTCCATAGGATTTTCCAGGCAAGAATACTAGAGTGGGTTGCCATTTCCTTCTCCAGGGGATCTCCCTGACCCAGAGATAGAATCTGGGTCTCCTGCATTGCAGATGGATTCTTTACTATCTGAACCACCAGGGAAGCCTTATAAGCTTCCTTTTCTTCTCCACTTCCTCCCAGGGAAATAGGTCCCAACTTAATTGCTTTTCTTCCCTTTGTACCTGGTTGTGCGTGCATCTTTCTTGCAATGCTGGTTGTACAGGGGTCTTTCTGTCAGTCTCCAGTTAGCTTTCAGTGAGAATTGTTCCATATGCGCATGTGTGTTTGATGCATTCATGGTAGGGGGAGGGGAGTGAGCGCTACAACCTCTCACTCCACTATTCTGATGCAAACCTCAGCATTCTTCTCTTTTCTCATTCTCCTTCTTGAAAGTGAAGTGAAGTGAAGTGAAGTGAAGGCGCTCAGTCGTGTCCGACTCTTTGCGACCCCATGGACTATACCTACCAGGCTCCTCCATTCATGGGATTTTCAGGCAAGAGTACTGGACCGAGTTGCCCTTTCCTTCTCCTGGGGAGCCCTCCCTCAAAGCATTGTGTCCATCTGGCTCTTGTCTCAGGCTCTGCTTCTAGGAGCCCAAATTTAGATGGTGTCTACCTGGAGAGTGTAGTGTTGTGTGTGGGGTGTGTGTGTAGCTGACTTGAAGTGTGTTCCCCTGTGAACGCACACCTTTCCCTTTGTCCCCATGCAGCACTGTCCACGGAGAGATCTGTCCCTCGCCTAGTCTGCTGCTCTCTTGTGCTGTGTGTGTGTTCTGCAGGGCTTACCACCAGGTTTTATCTGGCCACTTCCTGCGGAGAAGGCCTTGATTGCCAGTTCCTCCTTGTGACCACAGGCGAGACCTCAGTAGACCTCCTTGTACATGGTCCCTGGGACCGGAGTGACCATTTCCCTAGATGGACAGATGGGAGTGAATTCTGAGCCCTGGGCACATGCAGACGTAGCTTCATGGAGTCCTACATACAGCTGCCCTGGGGTTTCCCTAGATCCGTAGGAGCTGCACGTGTCCAGCAGCAACACACACATCTTCCTGTCTCCCCATATCTCCAGCACTGGGCGGGGTCTTTCCTTCCATTTTGCCATTCTGATGTTGGTTTCCCATCACTAATTTTGTTTTCCTCTCCATTGCTAGCAGCTTTCAGCACCTCTGCACCTGCTTTTTGGGTATTGGTGCTCCCTGGTGTCTACCCAACACCTCATCCACCCCTTCAGCTCTTTTCAACCCTCACTATCTTCATTTTTTAATTTAAAGGACTTTGTTGTTGTGTACAGTTAAACTGCCTTCTCTAAGTGGGCCATCTGTCTCTTTTCCTTGTTTATGACAGCCTTCACTGAGCAGAAATCCTTAAATGCCACTGCCTTATGCTCTCATTGTCACATGGAGATTTTGATGAAAATGACTCATTTATATTTCACCTGCCCTTTATTGCAGTTCCCCGACCAGGATGGAGACATGAATCCACAGGACCTGGGTTAAAGGACACTTCGAGTTACAGAGACCATTTTCACACAGAATTATACTCTCTTTCCACTCTGACCCATAAATCCAGCCTTTCTACCTTGGCCCTCTCTTCTTCTATGAGCTTGAGTTATTTTTCTAGAGCTTTTTGGTTCCCCTGGTGGACCACTCCCTGGACCCTAGAAGTGCCACAAAGCCCTTGAGCAGCATAGAAAACATGTTAGCATGCCAACCTGGTCCCCACACTGCAACGTAAATAATGAGAGTTTGATTCCTCTGCAGACCCTCCTGAGAGGAATTGTTCATCTTTGTGCATCTCAGTTGGTCCCCAGTCATACATTGTTGCTCTTACAGCAAGCAAGCAAATGCCCAGGTGGATACAAAATGCTGCCCTGTGGGCTGAGAAGGAAGCTGTTATAGTTAGTGGGGGCCTTTGGGGGCTCCTGGTATGATCTCAGGCGATGACTGGGCACACTGTGGACTGATGCTCTGAGAAAGGAGAGGTGAGGGACTGACTGTGGTCTCCCATGTGAGTGATGACCAGGGGCAAATAGAGTGGGCTCTCAGGGGAGTGAGCCCAGGAACGGCAGCCTCCTTATAAACTCTGAGCATGGAACAGATCTTCTAAGCCCTACATCTCTGAGGTTCTCTAGTGGCTCAGTGGTACAGAATTTGCTTGCCAAGATGCAAGAAACGCAGGTTCGATCCCTGGGTGGGGAAGATCTCCTGGAGGAGGGAAAGGCTACCCACTCCAGTATTCTTGCCTGGGAAATCCCATAGACAGAGGAGCCTGGTAGGCTACAGTCCAGAGGGTTGCAAAGAGTCAGATATGGCTGAGCATGAATGCACGCCTGCAGGTCATACTTTGCTAATCTCAAACTCTTTTTCTGACTCAGTCTTGGAACATTTTTTTTAAAAGTTGTTGGAAAACTTTTGAGTATACTGGGAACAAGTTGAGCATACGAATCTACTTTTTCAGTTGTAAGTTGTATGACATTTGGACACAAATCAAGTATTCCCAAAGAAATTTAGCATACAAATTGAGATGTATTGTAAGTGTATAATACACATTGGATTTCAAAGATTTGATAAGGATATCATAATAATTTGTACTGATTTCATGTTAAAATCATATTTTGTATATAATGGATTAAAATGTTATTAATGTTAGTTCCACTTGTTTCATTTTACCTTTATTGGTGTGCTCACAAAATAAACTAAAATTACATGTATGGTGATGTTATATTTCTATTAGGAAACACTGCTCTAGATGGTGTGTTATCCAGACTCTTTTCTCAAATATATTGTACCTAAAGAAAGAACCAAACCTTAGACTTTTTTGACTTCTGGCTTTCTCTAAGGTTAAAACTTTTAAAATGAACAATAAGCAGGTGGTGGTGGTGGTTTAGTCACTAAGTTGTGTCTGACTTTTGCGACCCCATGAACTGTACCCCACCAGGCTCCTCCGTGCATGAGATTCTCCAGGCAGGAATACTGGAGTAGATTGCCACTTCCTCCTCCAGGGGGTCTTCCTGATCCAGGAATCGAACCTGGGTCTCCTGCATTGCAGGCAGATTCTTTACCGACTGAACTACAAGGGAAGCCCAATAAACATGAGTGACATAAAAAAATAATCTTTGAATCTATCTTTACTTTAAATACACTAAGACTAGTAAAGGATAGTATCCTAAAAAAAAAAAAAAGGATAGTATCCTGACAGAACTTTTTTTTTTTCAAAGCCATGTTTTTTTCCTTCTATTTTTTAGCTTGTTGCAGACTGACTTGGTAGTGATTCTCCTCCCAGGGTTATCTTTGGCAAAGTAAGTCACAGATAGAAGAACCCAGGGCTTCTTAAGGAAAGAGTCCTCTGCAAAACCCAGGTCGTGTGAGCCTGCTCAGTCACTTCAGTGGTGTCCAAATCTTTGCAAACCCATGGACTGTAGCCCTCCAGGCTCCTCTGTCCATGGGATTCTGCAGGCAAGAATACTGGCATAGGTTGCCATCGAAACCCAGGAGTTCAGTTAAAGTGAAACTCCCGGATCCTGGATCCCTGATGGGGATGATGTGGAGATCTGCACTTTAACAAGCATTTCAGGATGATCTGAGTACAATTAGATTAAAATCGATGCTCTGCTGTGTTCCAGGTTCATTCATGTATCATGTATTATCTCCCTTAATTCCACAACTGCCCTGTGTGGAAAGTATTTCTAACTGTATTTTACAGGTTTGACAATGAATGTTCATGATCGTGAACTGTCTCAATTCCTAGGTGCTTATAGGAGGTGAAATAAGCTTTTCAAGTCTGTGTCTGTCCATTTGCAATGCCGTCAGCCTTAAGAATAAAATCTACAAGAGAGCTGGGAAGGAGAGAAGGAGCATTTGGCTTTTTGAAAGCAATAAGGAATTTCAGGTAGAAAACTGGATATTAAGGACTGCTTTGTTTCTCTCAAATAAAAAACTGAGGATTCCTGTTGTGAGAACTTTTATGATAATCTGTATCTTTCAGGAGGGGTGTGGTTAGCTGCTGTGACAAACATCACCCAGAGTACTGAAATCACAAAGCTTTAGTCCTCACTGGTGTTACATGTCTGTTGTGGGTCTGCAAGGAGGTTCTACTCAATGTAGTCATTCTGGGAGCTGGCCCCACAGCATTGCTGCTCTAGAAAGGTGTTATTAGCTGTGAGAACAAAGCTCCCAGGAAGGTCTTAAGGTGATACGTGTCACTTCCATTCAGAACCTCTGATCAGAGCCAGTCACTCAGCCTACCTACGTCCATGCAGGAGCCAGGAAGCACATCTTGTTTCCAGAAGCATTCCTGACCAGTTATGACCACCCCAGAGTCCCTATTCAGGTAGGGACGTGGATGAGGCAACGAGGCTGAATCATTACAACTTTAATATTTTATTCATCGTGAGTTCTTTTTTTCTCATTCATTTTTATTTTCTAAAAGATTGCATTGACATTATTTATTTTAATGACTGACTTTTTTTCTACCCCTTTAAGTTTTATATAGCCCCATCTTTGATACAAAGAGAGGATACAAGAATATGAGAATTTAGACTGAAGTTTTATTGTACCTTACAGACCGAGGGAAAAGCAATGCATGCGTGTGTGCTAAGTTGTCTTGGCCACGTCTGACTCTTTACAACTGTATGGACTGTAGCCCTCCAGTAGCCCTCCAGGCTCCTCTGTCCATGGGATTCTCCTGGCAAGAATACTGGAGTGGGTTGCCATTTCCTCCTCCAGGGGATCTTTCCAACATAGAGATTGGACCTGAGTTTCTTATGTCTCCTGCATTGGCAGGTGAGACTTTTTTTTTTAAATCACTAATGCCACTTGGGAAGCCCAGGGAAAAGCAATATTTACTGCTAAATTTTTAACCTAGCAGTATTTAGAGGTAAGAATAGAGCTGACATCTATATCCATCTACTTAAATACTGGTGGAAAAAGAAAATAGTGAAAAACACATTGTTAGAAAGAGACACGAAGGTCAGGTGGAAATTGAGGTTCTCCTCAACTGAGGTCCAGGCTACTCAGATTCCCGCCTTTGTCCATATAGTCTGGAAAACCTCTTGTATTCAACATGCCCAGAGACCTTCCAAGTACATTAGGAAGACAATTAAAACCCTCATCCCAGAACCACAATGTTTCCAGTGATTGGGCTAAAGTTAATCAGTGTGAATTGAATGAAACAGCTTGTTCAAGCAAAATCAATTGAAATCTTGAGCAAAAATGGAAATTTGGCTGCCGGTCTTCCTTTCCTGAGAAATACTATCATGTAAGGTTTTTAAAATACTACTACAATCCCATGGAAACTTCTGTAAGGCACCAAAGACATTGATCTTGATAAAGGCCCAGTATATTTTCCATCTATGGAACTATAATCATATAGCAATTTAAGTTATATTGACACTTGGTGTGATTTTTCTTTTAACCAATGTCTTCCTAATTTTGTCCCTACGTGGATTTCATGTGGGTGTGAATCTATAAAATTGACCCAGATTCTCTCTCAGCAGTAGAATTGATCTCCTTTCCCCCTACGTGCCTTGTAAAATACATTTGTGAACTTTCTGGAGAAATTGAAAGGAGGACTCTTCAAAGACCCAAACTGTTTGCTGAATGTGTTTCTACTTTGAACATCAGTAGAAGGAGCACCTGAATGTGAGGTGCAAGCGAGAGAAGCTTCCTGGCCGTGACATTGCTTTAATCTTCTGTATTTTATATTCTGCAAGAAAACCCCCTTTATCCCTAGAGCTATCCACAATGGATAGGATCACTCCATAATTGTCTATGAAAACGAGAAAAGCCCAGGTTTTTGAGAAATGTTCTCTATGAGATTTTTGATGAACAGTATGTCATTCTCTGAAGAATGGTCTTTGTTATCTGAAATCAGGTTTTTTTTTTTTTATTTTCTTTGGCTGCATTTCGTCTTAAGTTTTGGCAGAAGGGCTCTTAGCTTCAGCATGGGGGATCCAGCTCCTTGACCAGGGATTGAACTTGGACCCCCTGCATTGGGAGTGCAAAGTCTTAACCACTGGACCAGCAGGGAAGTCCCACCAGGTCCCTGAATGAGTACATCAGGTGGAACCTCGGTGCAGACCCACAGTGGACATGTAGGACTAAGAACCTGAACTTCTAAGGAGCTCACTCCCATGTTCCCTTCTGCATTTTCAGAAAACTGACTTGACAGACAAACTTTCCTACAGCTAGGAGCCATTTAGGGCTATATTAGTAACTCACAGCCAATGGGCTAGCTTTTCCCCATTGCCTTCCTGGATATAATTAGGGTCCTGGAAAGATTCATTAACATCTGTTCCCTAACTGTGAAGAAGGCTGAGCGTCAAAGAATTGATGCTTTTGAACTGTGGTGTTGGAGAAGACTCTTGAGAGTCCCTTGGACTGCAAGGAGATCCAACCAGTCCATTCTGAAGGATATCAACCCTGGGATTTCTTTGGATGGAATGATGCTAAAGCTAAAACTCTAGTACTTTGGCCACTTTATGTGAAGAGTTGACTCATCAGAAAAGACTTTGATGCTGGGAGGGATTGGGGGCAGGAGGAGAAGGGACAACAGAGGATGAGATGGCTGGATGGCATCACTGACTCGATGGGCGTAGTCTGAGTGAACTCCGGGAGTTGGTGATGGACAGGGAGGCCTGGTGTGCTGCGATTCATGGAGTCGCAAAGAGTCGGACACGACTGAGCGACTGAACTGAACTGAACTGAACTGAAGATGGCACAGTGGTAAAGAATCCACTTGCCAATGCAGGAGACACAAAAGATGAGGATTCAATCCTTGGGTCGGAAGATCCCCTAGAGTAGGAAATGACTACCCACTCCAGTGTTCTTGCTTGGAAAATTCTATGGACAGAAGGAACCTGGTGGGCTGCAGTCCATGGGGCTGCAAAGAGTTGGATGTGACTGAGCGACTGAACACACATAGCATCAAAAATACTAACAAGGAGCCCTATGGGCTGGTGGGGAAAGACTCACCAGAACTGTGATGAGGAGTGTTATTGGAGAAGGATGCTTTTTCTGGGTGAAGAGAGATCATAAAAGAGGAGGTTTTCTACTTGGGTGACCAGTTATCAGAAAAGGTGTCACTATCCCCTGGACAGAATTTTGAAGGAAGAGCAGGAGTCCTTTAGAAGAAAGGATCCTCTTCCTGAACTCTGTGAGTCCATCAGTAGCAATCTGGCATTTCACAGCCAAGGTTTCTCTGTGACCTTCAGATGACTTGCCCAGGGCCACCACCCTCTCTTGTCTTTAAACAGAGATGGAAGTGCCTGGAAGTTTAGGTGGCCCCCACCCCCCAAAAGGATGGCTCCTAGTACAAAAGCCAGCCTCCTTTGCTGACCAGTGGGACAACCACTGAAGCACAATGTTCACTTCAGAGCACGCTTGGAATCAGGCAGAGTCTGGGACTTCACCCAAAATGGTACCTTTGCCTGTCTGCTGAAGCAAACGCTCGAGAGTACTTTGCACAGCAAGGAGATCAAACTAGTCAATCCTAAAGGAAATCAACCCTGAATTGTCATTGGAAGGACTGATGCTGAAGCTGAAGCTGAAGCTCCAGTCCTTGGGCCATTTGATGCAAAGAGCAAACTCACTGGAAAAAACCCTGATGCTGGGAAAGATGAAGGCAAAAGGAGAAGAGGGCGGCAGAGGATGAGATGGTTGGATGGCATCACTGACTCAACAGACATGAATCTGAGCATAGTCCAGGAAATGGGTGAAGGATAGGGAAGCCTGGTGAGCTGTAGTCCACTGGGTTGCAGAGAGTTGGACATGACTGAGTGACTGAGCAGCAGCTGGCTTCTGAGGTTCCTGATTGGCTCCGCCCACCACGAGGGGCATCTGGCCTCAGTGAACAGCCTGTGCCCAAATCCTTGCTCAGTGTGTCCTGGAAGGACCAACCTCTGAGAGTGTCTATCAGAACAGGGCCTCAGCAGCTGCATGTTTCAGAAATCGAAAATATCAGATCAAATGAACTTGTACTGTATGTGAAAATAATTCACGAGCCATGACATGCTTTACTATGTTGGTGATTATATTATATTCTTAGTTTACAATTGCCTTCCAAAGCAGGCCTGGAGAAAACATGGTCAGCGTTGCTTTACTCTCACCCTGGGGGCTCACGGCGTGAATGTACAGAGATGGGTTAAATCTACATGAGAAACCCACCCTCTTTTCTCTTTGATTCACAGTTTTCACTTGGCCCATTGGAGCTTTTCCAGGGCTTGTATTTTTCGTATTTCACTTACGATTGCAGAGTTATTTATTTCATAAACCCACCTCTTAAATCCAATAAAACATCATTTCTTCAAAGGAGTTGTTTTCATTCTGTGAATATGAAAAAAAATAAAGGTGATAAATCACAAACATCTCATATCAGAGAGTTACTTTATCTTTTTGGCACTGGCCCTGAGAGAGCAGGGGCCAGAATCAGATAGAGCCTCTTTGCTCTTTCTGGTGTCTTCCACCACGCCTGTTAACATGGGGGCTGTTATCAGATGTGGTTGGAAGCCAGCTACAGGCTCGATTTACTGCTCTCCTTCGGCGTGGTCCATTTGCCCCAGGCTCAATAAGCCATAAAAAATAGATCCTCTGCCAATTTGACAGCCTCTGCTCCGGAGATGCAAAGTCAAAGGGAAAATCTCAAGATGCTTCTCCTTTTATTTGGAAAAATAATCTCAGAATTAACGATCTGTTTTAGACGAAGGTCAGTAGAAACTCGGGCCATTTATATTAACAGAATTTCCCTGAGTTTAACAATCTTTCTAATCTTTCCTCCTCTCTCCTTCCCTCCCTCCCTCCCTCTCTATTTTGAATTAGACTATAGCTTCATAATTTGTAGGAAGTTTAGTGTGATTTCAAGAGTGAATTTACAGAAATTTAAAAAATCAATTTGGCCAGCACAACTCTATAAATTTTTCATAAAAACTGTTCTGTGTCACTGCCTATCTCCTGGGAGGCAAGAGTGCTAAAGGCTCAGGTTTTCAGGAGAGGACCAGTGCTGGCTTTTCAATTGCCAACAACCTGATTTTGAGCAAATTGAATCCTCTGAGTCACAGTTTTTTCAGATGCAAATGAGAGCCTAGCTTGTCTGTGGTGGAAAAAGATGCCATTCTAGCCAGGAAACTACTTAACAGGCGCTTAATAAGTGATGGGCATGATTACCATCATGATTAGGTGGACTTGCATGAACAAAGAAGATAAGACGGTGAAAAGGAAAGAAAAAGGAAATTGGGAAGGGGGAAGGCTTTGTCTTTTTCTTTTAAATACAGTCTTGGAATAGGCACTGAAGTGGTTTCTTTGAGTCTGTTTGAGTTGTGTCCAACTCTTTGCGACCCCATGGACTGCAGTATGCCAGGTTTTCCTGGAGTTGGTTCAAACTCATGTCCATTGAGTCGGTGATGCCATCCAACCATCTCATCCTCTGTTGCCCTCTTTTCCTTCTCTGCTCAATCTTTCCCAACACCAAGATCTCTTCCAGTGAGTCGACTCTTTGCATCAGGTAGCCAAAGTACTAGAGCTTCAGCTTTAGCATCAGTCCTTCCAATGAATATCTAGGGTCGATTTCCTTTCGGATTGAGTCTGAGTCTGTAGTAGGAGAGAACTATCTGTGTGGATGAGGGTGGGTGCGAGGCGTGGGGGTGACCAGCTAGAGCCAGATGAGAAGTCGTGATGACTCTGGTAGCCTCTACCCGGAAGCTGTCATGGATCAACACTTCTGGGGGTGTTGGGGAAATCCCCTCTTGTGAACATGATCTTTCCTTTGGCAATGCCCAGCTGAACTGGACCAGAAGGTGGGAGTGAATATGAGCAGCAAGTATTTCATCTCAAGCACAGCTTTCTCCTCAGTTCCGTTCCTTCGCCTCATCCTTCTTTGTAGAACCCTCTTGTTCAGGGAACTATTGTCCCAGCAAAATACAGAGTCAACCAGTGCTTATTGTGATATCAGGGAGACAGCAGTGAGCTGTGGCTTGCGATGGGATTTCAGTTCTCATCCCAGGTGTTGAATCTGGGCAGCCTAGATGAAAGTCAGGAATCCTAGCCACTTACTGGTCCACCAGGGGCTAGAGGCTAGAAAAAATCCCCAGGCTCTTGCCTCAATTAAAAAATGCATTTCTCAAGGAGGCAAAATCTGTAAAAAACAAACAAACAAACAAAACAGTGCAAAGTTTATTATTAGAGACACAGCACAAGTGGGATAGCACACAGAGAAAGGGTTTGCTTATTTAAGACGGAAGCAAGGCAGAAATGCACGCGTGGAAAGGAATGGTGTGGGCGACCCCCCTCATGAGGAGGCAGTTAAATCAGTTGCATACAGCGGTTCTTCTGGGTCTTTGTTTAACTTTGGCCAACGATGTTTTTTGGTACACCCCAGACCCCCTGCATCTGACCTGCCCTAGGACCTTCCCCAACATGCATGCACAAACTTTTAGTTCAAGATAGATTCCAGCCCAGAGGATTATGGGGGTGCCTTGGCATCACATATTATGGGATGTTGCCCTCTCCTTTTTGACCCCCAAGGAGCCTTTCTGCACATGTGTCTCCCTTGCCCCGAGGATGGGAAATATGTGACCTCTGATCCTTTACTCAAATAGGGTTTACCCTCTCTCTGTCCCTGCCAAAACTACTATAAAGTGTCCTCAGGAGGCAAAGTCCAGCTCTTTATCCTGTTTGTGCTGTTATTTCTGCTCAAAGTGCAAACAGGAGGCTGGTTGTAAATGCCTAGCCTGCTGCCCTTCTATCTCCTGCCTTAGTTGGAGCATGTTAAGCAGTCTTGGGGAAGTTAAGGATACTTTGTTGCTGTTGTGTTGCTGTTTCTTTCTTTTTCTTTTTTTTTTTTTTCAGTGATCTGGTTCCACCCTGTCTGCCGCCAGAGATTGGTACCTGAAAAGTGCAGATGATGTTATGTGGTCCTGTCTGGGGATTTAGGGTGAGTTTTGATGTCTTGAGCTGGAGGCAAGAGTAAAGACCTGGGGAGATGAAAGGATACAATAGAAGGAGCTTTGTTCTATGTACGGAAGCTGCATTGAAATGAAAACTCAAGCACAAACTTCGTTAACGCACGCATGTTCTGATTCTCATAGTGGTTGTCAGACCTGAGTTACTGGTAGCATAAATTTCTTAGCAAATTTCTCTCTTTAACCCTGCCTAACACACCCTGCCTTGTTTGCCTTTTATAAAAATCAGCCTTTCTGGAAGAGGGTGCCCTGGAAAATCTTATGTCCTCATTCCTTTGGGAGAAATTTTCAAATCCTGAAATACCTAGGGGGTGAGAGAGAGAGAGAGAGGCATGACTTGAAAATTAGTCACCAAGAAAATGGTAAAAACTCACCATTAGAAAGCTAGAAAGTCTGACTTTTGAAGCCTCTCTCTTTCCTAGATTCACCTTAAAAAAAAAAGAGAGGTTAAAACATGGTACTTTGAATCTACAAACTAAACTGAGAGGGAAATCCTAGAGCCTTAACTCATCGCCTCATCCCAAGTAAGAAAATGTTTTGAATAAATGTAGGAATTGCAGCCCTGGATAACTGTGTGTTAGGGGGAAAGACTGATTACTATCACCACCAGACAATTATTAGCATTCCTCATACTGATCTATTCCATGAAATTTCAAAAGTAATTTTAAGAAGGTACAACTGCTTACTTCACAAAGGTTTGAGAATTTTGCCACTTAACTTCTCATTAACTTAGAGTGAAAAGGTAATAAACTAGGAGATCTCAACCCAGAAGTGATTTTAGCTGATACTAAAAAAACAGCCTTACAAAACCCACACTTATTTAACTTTCTCCTCTGTTGTAGATGTTGGCAAAAGTATTCTCTGGAGTTGTAACATGTGTGTATCGATTTATGAGCCTGTACTGGATTGTTTCCTGGGCAGAGAATTGGTATTCAGCTGAAGAATTCAGTCTTCGAATTCTAAAACTTTCCACCCAACATCCAGGAAGTGTCAGTAGTGAAGGTAATGGGCCGTACAAATAAAATCCTCACTGTGGTGGTTGATGGTTTCGGCACTAAGTCGTGCGTGTCCCAGGCAAGAATGCTGGAATGGGTGGCCGTTTCCTTCTTCAGGGGATCTTCCTGACCCAAGGATGGAACCTGGGTTTCCTGAATTGCAGGCAGATCTTTACTGACTGAGCCACAAGGAACACATCAGCAAACCTGGCATCATGAGTTTATTTTGTATTAGATGCTCAGATTCTCCATGTGGCAGGGCTCTGCTAACTAGATCCACCCAACAAGAGCGGACTTTTTCTTTCCACCATTTGAGAATCTTATGTTAACTTCCTATACGTGTTCTTTGTACCACAAACTTGGTGACTTAAAATAATGCAGATTTTTTTCTCGGGTGGGTCTAAAGACCAGAAGGCTGAAGACAGCTTCAGAAGACTGGAGTCCACGTGCTGGCAGGACCGCAAGCCATCGGACGCAGTGAGATGATCTGCTGCTTTGCCTTTTCAGCTTCCGGTGGCCACTGAGAGTCCCTCTGCTTGCGGCCTCCTGACACCTCCCTTTATCTTAAGAATGCATCACTTCAGTCCATACTACTGTCCATTTCCCTCTGCCTTTCTATTACAAGGAGCACACTCAGCTAATCTGATAACATCCCCATCACAAGATCCTTAACTTAATCCTCCTAGCCATAGAAAGTGACATCCCCAGGATCCAGGATTAGCAGTTGTATACCTTTGGGGCCCATCTTTCAGCCTACCACATTTAGGATGCGAATTATTAATCTGACCAGCATCACCACTGTTTCCTTTTTATAGGTATGGCCCAGTGGAGAAGAGAGTAACAGAGGATTAGATGGTTGAATGGCATCACGGATTCAATGGACATGAACTTGGGCAAACTCCGGGAGATGGTGAAGGACAGAAAAGTCTGGTGTGCTACAGTCCCTGGGATCCCAAAGAGTCAGACAAGACTCAGTGACTGAACAACAGCAGCAATGGTAAAGAATCTGCCTGCTAATGCAGGAGCCACAGGAGATGCAAGTTCAATCCCTGGGTCGGGAAGATCCCTTGAAGGAGGAAATGGCAAACCACTCCAGTGTTCTTGCCTGGGAAATCCCATGGACAGAAGAGCCTGGTGGTCTATAGTCCATGGGGTCACAGAGAGTTAGACACGACTAAGTGACTGAACATGTATGCTAGCAGGGCATTTTACACTTTATTAATTAAATCTTCTAAGCTAAGAAAATAATATGCCTGTGGTTTTAGAAAAGGCACAGGAACAGAGATCAA